>OZ034970.1:57437964-57450464 GCA_964030785.1 Siderastrea siderea | reverse complement strand
ATGCCTATTTACATCAAACTTTTTAATCTCATTTTACAATCTGGAAAAATGCCAGCTATTTGGTGTCAAGGCCTTATAACCCCAATCTACAAATCCGGCGGGTGACAAGAGTGATCCAACAAACTATAGAGGCATATGTGTATCGAGTTGCCTTGGAAAACTGTTTTGTTCCATTTTAAATCAAAGACTATACTTGTATTTTAGAGAAAACAAGATATTACACAATTCCCAAATTGGCTTTGTACCTGAAAATCGTACTGCAGACCATGTTTTCACTCTGAGGACCCTAATAGATAAATATGTCCACTACCATAAAGAAAAAGTCTATGCTTGTTTCGTAGATTTTCGTAAAGCTTTCGACTCTGTTTGGCACGAGGGATTGTTTTACAAGCTGCTCAAAATCAACATAGGAGGACATTTCTACAATCTGATCAAAAGCCTTTATTGCAATTCAACATGTTCCATTAGAATCGGAGAAAACAAAACTCGATCTTTCTCATACTCAAGAGGTGTACGTCAAGGATGTATTTTAAGTCCTCTTTTATTTAACCTCTATATAAACAATTTGCCGTATTTATTCGAAAACACGCTGTCTGATCCATTTGTTCTTCCAAATGGAACAAAAATAAATTCACTATTGTATGCAGATGATTTGATTATCCTATCAAGATCCAAAACAGGATTACAAAACTGTTTAAACACTCTCTCTTCATATTGCAAAACATGGATGCTAAAAGTCAATCCCAAGAAAACAAAAATAATGATTTTCCAAAAACGCCCAAGGAAATCCGTTGACATCAACTTCAACATAGGCACCGAGCCAATTGAAATTGTTCAAGAATACACCTATTTAGGTACACGTTTAACTCCAACGGGAAACTTTACTCTTGCAGTCGAACACTTGAAAGAAAAAGCCCTGTACGCCTTTGCTAGTATACGAAAACAAACACTTCTCAATAGACTTAATCCCAATACCGCATCTCAGATTTTTGACACAATGTTATTTCCGATCTTAAGCTACAACAGTGAGATATGGGGGATGTACACTAAGCAGAATTTTAAAGCATGGGATAGTTCCCCAATAGAAAAAATTCATCTCAAATTTTGTAAACACTACGTAGAAGTAAACAATAAGGCCTCTAACGTAGCTTGCAGAGCCGAACTTGGAAGATTACCGCTAATAATCCCAATTAATCAGAAAATTATGAAATATTTTGTTTATCTAAACAACAAAGATAATGACTCTATAGTCAAACAATCTTTCCTCATGTCGAAGAATCTACATTTCATTAATAACTCCGGATTTTATTCCAATTTTATGAACTTGATAGAACAATATCATGTATCCAATTTAGATCCTGAATCTTTAGATAATGATAGAATTAGGCGATATACAACTAATATGAAAGAGAAATATATATCCTCCTGGCGACACAGCCTTGAACATTCAAAGAAATTAGAATTTTATAAAGTTTTTAAGGATGACTACGTTACATCTGATTATTTAAACCAGCTAAGAAACTTTAATGAAAGACGAAATTTAGTGAAGTTTAGAGTAAGTAATCACAAACTTATGATTGAACTAGGTCGATATCAAACCGATCATATGCCCAGAGAAACTAGATTATGCCCATTGTGTAAATCAAATCAAGTAGAAAATGAAACTCATTTCTTGTTGCAATGTAGCAAATACTCTCTGCAGAGGCAGACATTCTTCAATCGAATCAATGAAATAATACCTGATATTGAAAGGAAATCAACCTCAGAAAGCATAAAACTTCTCATGAACTCTAACGACTATCATGTGAATAAGCTAGTAATGAAGTTTATTTCCTTGTGTATGAATATACGTGATACATTGTTATTATCAAGTGAAAGTGATGTAACTTAGGTTCATTAGCATAATATTACAGTAATATTAGTCTTGTTTTGTTATTAATTACTATAAATATGCTTTTGCAATACTGTAAAATCTTGCGGTCATGCAAATAAAGCAATTTACTACTATTACTACCACTACTACTACCACTACCACTACCACTACTACTACTACTGCCACTACCACTACTGCTACTACTACTACTACTACTACTGCTACTACTACTACTACTACTACTACTACTACTACTACTACTACTACTACTACTACTACTACTACTACTACTACTACTAATAGCA
The DNA here is from genome assembly GCA_964030785.1 of Siderastrea siderea. Classification (NCBI taxonomy): domain Eukaryota; kingdom Metazoa; phylum Cnidaria; class Anthozoa; order Scleractinia; family Rhizangiidae; genus Siderastrea; species Siderastrea siderea. The sequence goes on along the minus strand of OZ034970.1, from coordinate 57,448,286 downwards.
GTAGTAGTAGTAGTAGTAAATTGCTTTATTTGCATGACCGCAAGATTTTACAGTATTGCAAAAGCATATTTATAGTAATTAATAACAAAACAAGACTAATGTTACTGTAATATTATGCTAATGAACCTAAGTTACATCACTTTCACTTGATAATAACAATGTATCACGTATATTCATACACAAGGAAATAAACTTCATTACTAGCTTATTCACATGATAGTCGTTAGAGTTCATGAGAAGTTTTATGCTTTCTGAGGTTGATTTCCTTTCAATATCAGGTATTATTTCATTGATTCGATTGAAGAATGTCTGCCTCTGCAGAGAGTATTTGCTACATTGCAACAAGAAATGAGTTTCATTTTCTACTTGATTTGATTTACACAATGGGCATAATCTAGTTTCTCTGGGCATATGATCGGTTTGATATCGACCTAGTTCAATCATAAGTTTGTGATTACTTACTCTAAACTTCACTAAATTTCGTCTTTCATTAAAGTTTCTTAGCTGGTTTAAATAATCAGATGTAACGTAGTCATCCTTAAAAACTTTATAAAATTCTAATTTCTTTGCATGTTCAAGGCTGTGTCGCCAGGAGGATATATATTTCTCTTTCATATTAGTTGTATATCGCCTAATTCTATCATTATCTAAAGATTCAGGATCTAAATTGGATACACGATATTGTTCTATCAAGTTCATAAAATTGGAATAAAATCCGGATTTATTAATGAAATGTAGATTCTTCGACATGAGGAAAGATTGTTTGACTATAGAGTCATTATCTTTGTTGTTTAGATAAACAAAATATTTCATAATTTTCTGATTAATTGGGATTATTAGCGGTAATCTTCCAAGTTCGGCTCTGCAAGCTACGTTAGAGGCCTTATTGTTTACTTCTACGTAGTGTTTACAAAATTTGAGATGAATTTTTTCTATTGGGGAACTATCCCATGCTTTAAAATTCTGCTTAGTGTACATCCCCCATATCTCACTGTTGTAGCTTAAGATCGGAAATAACATTGTGTCAAAAATCTGAGATGCGGTATTGGGATTAAGTCTATTGAGAAGTGTTTGTTTTCGTATACTAGCAAAGGCGTACAGGGCTTTTTCTTTCAAGTGTTCGACTGCAAGAGTAAAGTTTCCCGTTGGAGTTAAACGTGTACCTAAATAGGTGTATTCTTGAACAATTTCAATTGGCTCGGTGCCTATGTTGAAGTTGATGTCAACGGATTTCCTTGGGCGTTTTTGGAAAATCATTATTTTTGTTTTCTTGGGATTGACTTTTAGCATCCATGTTTTGCAATATGAAGAGAGAGTGTTTAAACAGTTTTGTAATCCTGTTTTGGATCTTGATAGGATAATCAAATCATCTGCATACAATAGTGAATTTATTTTTGTTCCATTTGGAAGAACAAATGGATCAGACAGCGTGTTTTCGAATAAATACGGCAAATTGTTTATATAGAGGTTAAATAAAAGAGGACTTAAAATACATCCTTGACGTACACCTCTTGAGTATGAGAAAGATCGAGTTTTGTTTTCTCCGATTCTAATGGAACATGTTGAATTGCAATAAAGGCTTTTGATCAGATTGTAGAAATGTCCTCCTATGTTGATTTTGAGCAGCTTGTAAAACAATCCCTCGTGCCAAACAGAGTCGAAAGCTTTACGAAAATCTACGAAACAAGCATAGACTTTTTCTTTATGGTAGTGGACATATTTATCTATTAGGGTCCTCAGAGTGAAAACATGGTCTGCAGTACGATTTTCAGGTACAAAGCCAATTTGGGAATTGTGTAATATCTTGTTTTCTCTAAAATACAAGTATAGTCTTTGATTTAAAATGGAACAAAACAGTTTTCCAAGGCAACTCGATACACATATGCCTCTATAGTTTGTTGGATCACTCTTGTCACCCGCCGGATTTGTAGATTGGGGTTATAAGGCCTTGACACCAAATAGCTGGCATTTTTCCAGATTGTAAAATGAGATTAAAAAGTTTGATGTAAATAGGCATAAGCGATTCAAGGCTCGCTTTGATCATTTCATTTCTTATTTTGTCAACAAATGGCGATTTCTTATTCTTCAATTTCTTCACCGCTTGACGTATTTCTTGCTCAGTTACCTCTTGATCTAAATAGTTAAGCTGTTCTCTTTCTTTTTCTAATGATAGTAGTTCATCATAGACTCCTTGACGATTTATGGAAGTTCTAAGGTCATTGGAATGTAAGGATTGAAAATGGTTGAGCCATGTTTCTTCCGAGATTGGGGCAGGAACATTTTCGTCGATAGTATCGTTCATCGATTTTAGACAACTCCAAAACGACGCTTTGTCGGGATTAAATGCTAGCTCGTCGAGTTGCAGAGTTTTTTCTTTCTGAAATTCTTTCCTTTTCGAGTCAAGGAGCTTTTTATAATCATTCAGAATTTTGTGAAATTTCTCCCGTAACTCAGAGTTAAGGGGATCGCGATGTTTTTGATTTGACAGTTTTCGTAATTCGTGTCTTTTCAGTTGACATTCACGGTCGAACCATTTTTTGCTAGATGTTATCCTAATACGTTTACGAGATCTTTTCGTTTTAATCTTGAGGCAGATTTTTGATGTCGCAGTTAGAATGTTCACAGCATCGTCCAACGAGACATTTACATCTTCAGTGTTTCGTTCCATAAATTCTCTGATTAGAATCTGGATTGGTTCCGTACGTAAAGCGTTTCTGAATTTTAAGTAAGAGTCATTTTCCCAGCAAAACTGGCGTGGCAGACTTATTAATCTATTGGTGGAGGTTGAAGTTTGGGTTTCGCTTGCTGGTAAGCTGGTGTTGAGATTCAACCATGCTACGATGGCACTGTGGTCCGACAAGTCGGACGGCTGTTTAACAACAAAATTGGCAACGTTTAGAAATGTGCACTGATCGCATATTATGTAATCAATAACGCTTGTCCCGTTTTTTCCATGAAAAGTGGGTCTGCCTAGGGTATCTCCATTAACTCTGCCATTAACTATTCTTAGATCAAGGTTTTTGCAAATTTCTAATAGTTTTTTCCCATGACTATTCAATAAATTATCAAAACTATTTCTTTGGGCTGGCTGAAAAGCTGATTCCGACTGATCATTAGTAATTATGCTGTTTCCCTCTTGTGAGACAGTATCGGAGTATTTTCCGGTTCTTGAATTAAAGTCCCCCATAAGAATTACTGATCCTATTGTAGAAAAGTGCACTATGTCTCGCTCTAGCTGATCAAAAAGTTCGAGATCAAAATATTTTGAGTTACACGGAGGTATATACACCCCGCAAACGTAAATATCCTTCACCGAATTTAAGAAACTTTTCTCGATTTTGAACCATAAAAAAATTTGGATTGGTTTTCGTGATTGAAATATTTTTATGGAGTTTGTTTTTGTAAAATAAAGCTATTCCTCCAGAGTTCCGACCACCTTTTCTCGACTGGTTAGGAGTGGAACATTGAACAAAAGATTTATATCCGACTATTTCCAAATCAGAGCAATTGCCAATTTCGGTTAGTACTATAAAATCAGAATTATCAATAACGCTCAAAAAATCAATACTTTGTAACTTGTTTCCAAGGTATTTGGAAGATAGTCCGTTGATATTCCAGGCACAAAAGGACAAGTTGCTTGAAATATCGGGGTGATCTTTGGTGCCAATGATAGATTGCTAAATTCCTTAGTATACTCATTATACTGGTATAAAATTTATCCTACTTAATTAAGTGTCTAACGTTCAAATCAGGTTGCTTGGTTAATTATAGAAATGATTTTACAAATCGTAGAAAGGATATGATTTCCTGAGGTATTGGTGTCTCTTCACGGGTAGTTTCCATTTTTTCAGCAGGTGCAAGCGTTTGATGCGGTGCGTTGGGATACGCATATGGTGTACATTGGTGTGGGGCGGGAGTTATCTGTTGCTGTAGCGGTTTCGCAGCATGTGGGAGCATTTGATGCGGTGCAGTTAGGTGTGGTGCTGGAGGTATCCGTTGCTGTAGTTGTGGTGTGGCAAGTGGTATGGGCGGAGGTTGCGTTTGAGGGTGGTAAGGCCAGGGCAGTGTGTTCTTGACAGCATTGCTGTATGAGGCATGCCGCAACACTGTATTGGGACCTTGGGATGATGCCGGTTGATTTGGTTGTGTTCTTTGGATTGGCGGGGCATTTGAAGATGTTGCCGTTCTTGGCCGGATACGGCCGTGAATGGCGTCTTTCAGATTTTTGGCGAAAAGCCCTATGTGTCGTTTAAGAATGTGCTTGTTATCGTGGAGAATATTGAGTTGATTCGCGAACAGGTTGTCGTGTTTAATTAACTGTACGTTGGGTAGTCTTGAGCAGCTATTAATTAATTGAACATTTATTGAGGTGATTATCGGTGTTGGGATGTCGTTGCGGGGAAGAAGTGTTGAGAAAAATATCTTGCTTGATGGGAATTTTGTGGAAGCCTCAGTAATCAATATTAAAATGTTAGAGATAAGTTCTTCAGGGGAATTGCTTCTCTCAAGGTCGTTTGTTCCCGTGTGCAGTATGATCACTTGAGGAGGAGTGCGAACATCATTTTGTAAGTAGGATCTTGCGTGTTCAATCAGTGGTGCTCTGATGTACTTGACTTCGTGTTTCGATGAAAACATTTGTCTTGTGTCTAAAAACTTTCCGTTGGAATCACACAGGAAGATCACTTCATTAGAACGAGTGTTGTTGTTGCTAGCAGAGGACGTAGTAGGGTGTTGGGGATTAGCTGACTTTAGCTTGTCTTGTTTGCCATTTTCAAGAGGTTTTGTGGGGGGTTCTTGGAGGGGAGAGAAAGGGTTAGATGTTGGTAAATTCACAACGAGCAATTCGTCTTCTTTCCATTGGGTGCATGCCGGTGTAGAAGTTGGATTTTCATTTTCTGCGCAAATTATGCTGTCGTCCTCTACGCGGGGGGTAGTCTGGCTCGACGTATCAGTCGTAATGACTTTTTCCGGTGGGTGTACATTCAATTTCTCCCAAAGGGCTTTAACCTGATCTTTAAGAAACGCGACTTCTGCTTCCAGTAGGCTTTGATTTCTTTTCATGGCTACATTATCTTCCGATATTTTTGCGTGTTTCTTCTGTAATGCCTGGTTTTCGTCCTGTAATTTTGTGATAAGAGCGGCGTGTTTTTGTAATTCTTCATTTAGTAGCTCGTTATTGTTTGCCAAGTCGTCAGCAAGACCTCCTAGGGTTGTTTTTTGTACTTTGAGAAAATGGTCTTGCTGGACAGTTTTGTCCTTTAGTTGTTCGATGTTACCCGTGTGTGTTATCTTAAACTGTGTAAATTCGGCTTCTAAGTTTCCGACTGTGTTTCGCAAAGTAGCCAATGTGTTTAATCTACTTGGTGTGAGGGAGAGAGGTTCAATATGTTCTGACATCCGGAGAGTTTCTGTAGTTCCTTTGTCCACGTTGGATGTTTCTGTAATATCTGAGATTTCATTGTCGTGCACAACATCTTCTTTAGTAGTAATGTCGTTGAGTTCCTCTGCTTCACAGCCTTCACACTTTGTAAAGAAATTTGATAAGCCCCTAAGAAACAAAGAAATGTTCTTTGAACTAGGGTTACCTGAAGACTCAAGACTGTTTACGATTGATAGTAGCGCCGGAAATTCGTCTCGGCTCCACTCGGCGAATTTCTTCCCTTGAATCATTATTCGACCAGTAGAAATAAAAATAGATATAGTGATAAGTTGATCTTCATCGTTATCTTCTACGGTATAAATGTGGAGGATAATTTTGTCGCTCTTGGTTGCGCAACTGTACGATTCTTGTTCTTGCCACGTAATGCGATATCCCATGGTGTTTAAGTGTTCGAAGTAGCGTACTATAAAGGTTTTGATCCATAACAGCAGACGATCCTCCGATGTTATAAAGGATGCCACTTTCGCCGTGGGTTTGTAGGTGGTTAAGTCGATTTTTTCGAAGGAAACTGTTTTCGATTTAGTCGAGGAGTGAAATTTGTCGACCAGATAGCGATGGAGATCTTCACATGGTTTTATGTCGACCATTGACGATGGCTTGAATCCGGTTTTTTTCTTTTGACCAGAATCATCTCCGGGCTCAAATGACGGGTCATCGGGGTCTTCATCCATTTAAATTTTCGTCGTTATAAACTTTTTACCAGTATAATGCAATTCTACCATGTAAATAAAGGGAATATTACTCAGCTAAAAAGACGTGACCATTTTCAGTGGTCATGCAAGTAGTAGTAGTAGTAGTAGTAGTAGTAGTAGTAGTAGTAGTAGTAGTAGTAGTAGTAGTAGTAGTAGCAGTAGTAGTGGTGGTGGTGGTAGTGGTGGTGGTGGTGGTGGTGGTGGTGGTATGTACTAAAAGCAGTCACTAGCTACTCACCATGGAAAGATCTCTATTGTGATTTTTCAGCTTTTCTTCTACTCTTTCTAATAAAAGAAAGACAATGGCAAATTTAGTAAGCACCACTGAAAGCTATGGTGAGTCAAACAACTCTTGGTCTGTAAGCCCTAACCCAGAGATCCTGCGGATAGTGCAGAGGGCAATTTCAGACAGCTAGATCTGGGTTGCTTAATTAGCAGTAAATGTTATCCAGTGGATAACAACTTATGTCATGGCGTTTTCATTCATTTATCTGATCTGGCAAAATTATTTTCTCATTGAAGGAAACCTCAAAATAATAGTCTTCTATGGTAGAAAAACACCAGAGAAATAATAATAAACCAAAACTGAACAAGGATGGTTACGACTGAGGGAGATTATGGTGGATTATGAATGACAAACTTTAAAAACCTTTTTCTTTTTTTCAAGATGTGTTGTCCGTGACGTAGCTCCTTTAACAGTGCGGTGGATAACCAGAATTGGATATCTGGTGACGTCACGAGAAATGGCAATATGGCCGCCGAAGCTAGGCACACTATACATACTCTTTTCTGAGCTCTTTTTGTGGCCAAAAAGCGGCCTTTTCCCACATGGCCTTGTACACAATACAATAGAACAATAGAGATTTGTTGAGTGGAGAAGAAAATGGCGTTTTGCGAGGCTTTCACGAGTTGGAAGGCCGAAACCGCGCCATTTTGTGCTTTTTTGCTCTGTTTTCGACTCGACAGGACGCCACATAAATGGAAAAATCAGGTACGTAGCATTTTTTGTCCTTTGTGAAAAAAATATGTCGTTAATGTGTATGAAATTTGCTTTTACATGGTGTTATTTTTGTGTGGGTCCATGACTGCGTCGCTGGGTCCAAGGCTTTTGAAGATGCAAACGTAGGAACCATAAGAAATGTCATCACAGAGAAAAACCTTGCGGCCAGTCCTTGATGATGCTGTGACTCGAATTTCACGCTGTGTTCATTTTTCCCGTGCAGTCAAGGAAAAGCACCGTGATTGTAGATTGTGTGGGAGTAAAAAAAAAAAACTAAAAAACATGGGAGACGAGACCCTGCAAGCTGTAGGCCGGATTGGAAACGGTTCTCTACTGTCGTGAGAAATTAGGATTATAAAAGCTGTGTGCAGCATGCAGAACAAAATGTTGTATCATTTTCTGGCAGTAGAAATTTAAATAGGCTTTAAGATGCTCATTTCATCATCTAGGTCAACATGATGTGCTTTTTGGAGAATATTTGCGGTGCTTTCTTGCAGAAGCAGCTGCAAGATGTTTTTATTCACGACCTAAATTTTCTTCTTCCAAATGAATTTTGACATATTTTATTTACTCGGTCAGCTCTCACTTCTGGCACTGCTGTAAACTGGTGTTGTTTTTTGTTTGATGCTGATGTGATTTGAAGACTTGCATCATTTTGTTTTCTACTGTCTATTTAAATTAATTTACTAATTTGCTATTTACCATAATACAACAAGACTAAGAAAAAAAAGTATTTGCAACAACATGCTCAGAGGTTACTTCAGAATTATCAACAAGAGTTGCTTTTTTCCAGGTTATACAGAGCTGCTTACCCAGAAGAACTGGCACAATTGGAGTGTTTTGATGGAAGATGTTTGCATAAATAATAAATTATTATAATTCGGTAAATTGTGATCGTCTGGGTGAGTGTAGTCCTGAGAAGGACTGTTTGAGGTGACATTGACTGACGTTTCGACAACCTGAGCGGAAGTCATCATCAGAGTCAAGTGAACTGTGAATCGTCAGTAGATGTCATAAGTCTCTGGTCGTTGTCCTGATTGGTCGACAAGATCGTCAGTCAATGTCACCTCAAACACTCCTTCTCAGGACTACACTCACCCGGACGATCACAATTTACCGAATTATGATATGACTCCTGGGTTCAAACCATTTACAGCTTTAATAAATTATTGTCAAAAGAAGCATTGTTAGTAATGCATTTTCATTATTTTTGTGCAACTATAATGTGCTCTGAAAATGCAGAGCACTGGGGAGTCAAAGGAAATGTTGGCATCGCTCGAAGGGGATGATACCTATACTGCCCCCAAAACTACAGCATGAAATGGAAGCATTCCTAAGTTTAGCCCTCAACCTTCCCACTGCTCTGCATACCCTGCTTAATAGACAAGCTAGGGAGGTGGATGAGTCCTCTCCCCGGGGAGATTAGAATAACATTTTCTTACATGATGATAGTAGTGGCATTCCTTAGACTTTTCACCTGTGGCATAATTCCAGTGGGTCAAGAATAATATTGCTCTCCAGATTTTTTTTTAATTGTAATCCTAGAGGAGACCAATCTGGACATGACAGAAGTTGACTGCGTTAAGATCCCATTATGAAACATCTACACCACGCACACAACAACAATGGAAATATTTTTATTTCTTCAGTTACAACCCTAAGTAATACCAGGATGTATTACTAGTATGACTAGTATGTATAATTTATTATGTAGTATGTATTATTAGTATTCCATCCTCTCTACTCAAAGTGATATCCAAATAGGCAGTTTACAACCACTCTCTCCTTCCATATGAGAGTACGCCCTGGGTGGTTTGAACACTTTCACGGTGAAGTCGAGTGATCATGGGGTGGAAACATTTTCCTTGAATGAAGTTGAATTATTCCCTGCATGTTGTATGTGCTTATTACTGTTTTACATAAGTGTTTGTAAGTCATATCTTGTCACAATATCAAAACTTTTGTTAGCAATGCATAGCTTATCACAACAAAAAATATGATCGTCAAACAAGATTGAACAGTTTGCTTACACTTCTGATCAGTGTAGGTTACTTACTACTTGGATAGTGTCATCAGCAATGAAAGTGATCTTGCTAGCCATCTGAACTCAGGAACTGGGTCTATATTAAAGAGGTCCTCTTCATTGAGTCGTGGATTAGCAAACAATTAAAGGAATAGTTTATTTCATTTCCAAAGCCAATTCAGGAGCTTCTTTCAGTTGTTTTTTGCATTGACACTAACTATTCAAACTAGAACCCTCTCTAATAAGTGCTCTGGGTTGGATGGGACTATTGCATTGCCCTATCTCAAATAAGTCTTATGTCTTGTTTATGTGCTCACTGCAGGGCCAAAATCCTTGTATCCTTACTGGTACAGTAAAACATGTACCTTGGCCATTTGTTACTATCCTGTAGAATTTTCAGTTGGTTAAGTTTATTTCATGTGAAAGAATATAATATATCTGTTTAAAATACATGTATAATTAGCTTACATTTTAACCCTGTATGCACAAAAATAAAAAGCAATCAGCTTTGACATCAGCCTCTGAGGCCTCAGCGGTGAAAGACACCTTTACCATCTCAGGATGGCCACTGGAATTTTAAATGTCATTGATAGTGGATTTTCCACAGCTAACAATTACAGAGACAGTTTTCAGCGCTCGATTTTATTTGCGACCACTGAATTTTTCTACACAAGCAATAATTCATACAATCTGGGTTATCCTGAACCTTTTATACAAGCACGCCTGAAACACTTATACAGGCATGGCAGAACATTTTCAGTGCCAAAAACTAACTGTCTTCGTTGTTTATAAAATTGCACGGAATCCTCCCGTCGCATGTAGCCGGGATATAGGTAAGCTTATGCCAGCTACCGAAAGCAAAACAGAGCTACCGAGAAAGATTATAAATGGTACCGTCCGCCTTCAGTTTAGTAAGGCGCAAGTCTCACATCAATCCGAACCACACATCCACACAGCTTCGACTACGCTTATTCTCTGATGAATGAGTACTTTAATTCAGAGACAACGAATACCGCGCGTTCTGCTTTTATAAACTCGAGCAGCAAATTATTCTAGGCGCAATGGAGGCGGAAACGTCGTCGTTGATGGTATAATTACATACCAGCCGTAACCAAGTTTTCAGGACGCTTCGGCTGTCCTAGCTAATACTTGCCGAATAAGACCTCA
>OZ034970.1:57252964-57432964 GCA_964030785.1 Siderastrea siderea | reverse complement strand
GAAAAAGTCTATGCTTGTTTCGTAGATTTTCGTAAAGCTTTCGACTCTGTTTGGCACGAGGGATTGTTTTACAAGCTGCTCAAAATCAACATAGGAGGACATTTCTACAATCTGATCAAAAGCCTTTATTGCAATTCAACATGTTCCATTAGAATCGGAGAAAACAAAACTCGATCTTTCTCATACTCAAGAGGTGTACGTCAAGGATGTATTTTAAGTCCTCTTTTATTTAACCTCTATATAAACAATTTGCCGTATTTATTCGAAAACACGCTGTCTGATCCATTTGTTCTTCCAAATGGAACAAAAATAAATTCACTATTGTATGCAGATGATTTGATTATCCTATCAAGATCCAAAACAGGATTACAAAACTGTTTAAACACTCTCTCTTCATATTGCAAAACATGGATGCTAAAAGTCAATCCCAAGAAAACAAAAATAATGATTTTCCAAAAACGCCCAAGGAAATCCGTTGACATCAACTTCAACATAGGCACCGAGCCAATTGAAATTGTTCAAGAATACACCTATTTAGGTACACGTTTAACTCCAACGGGAAACTTTACTCTTGCAGTCGAACACTTGAAAGAAAAAGCCCTGTACGCCTTTGCTAGTATACGAAAACAAACACTTCTCAATAGACTTAATCCCAATACCGCATCTCAGATTTTTGACACAATGATATTTCCGATCTTAAGCTACAACAGTGAGATATGGGGGATGTACACTAAGCAAAATTTTAAAGCATGGGATAGTTCCCCAATAGAAAAAATTCATCTCAAATTTTGTAAACACTACTTAGAAGTAAACAATAACGCCTCTAACGTAGCTTGCAGAGCCGAACTTGGAAGATTACCGCTAATAATCCCAATTAATCAGAAAATTATGAAATATTTTGTTTATCTAAACAACAAAGATAATGACTCTATAGTCAAACAATCTTTCCTCATGTCGAAGAATCTACATTTCATTAATAACTCCGGATTTTATTCCAATTTTATGAACTTGATAGAACAATATCATGTATCCAAATTAGATCCTGAATCTTTAGATAATGATAGAATTAGGCGATATACAACTAATATGAAAGAGAAATATATATCCTCCTGGCGACACAGCCTTGAACATTCAAAGAAATTAGAATTTTATAAAGTTTTTAAGGATGACTACGTTACATCTGATTATTTAAACCAGCTAAGAAACTTTAATGAAAGACGAAATTTAGTGAAGTTTAGAGTAAGTAATCACAAACTTATGATTGAACTAGGTCGATATCAAACCGATCATATGCCCAGAGAAACTAGATTATGCCCATTGTGTAAATCAAATCAAGTAGAAAATAAAACTCATTTCTTGTTGCAATGTAGCAAATACTCTCTGCAGAGGCAGACATTCTTCAATCGAATCAATGAAATAATACCTGATATTGAAAGGAAATCAACCTCAGAAAGCATAAAACTTCTCATGAACTCTAACGACTATCATGTGAATAAGCTAGTAATGAAGTTTATTTCCTTGTGTATGAATATACGTGATACATTGTTATTATCAAGTGAAAGTGATGTAACTTAGGTTCATTAGCATAATATTACAGTAATATTAGTCTTGTTTTGTTATTAATTACTATAAATATGCTTTTGCAATACTGTAAAATCTTGCGGTCATGCAAATAAAGCAATTTACTACTACTACTACTACTACTACTACTACTACTACTACTACTGCTACCACTACTGCTACTACCACTACCACTACTACTACCACTACCACTACCACTACCACTACCACTACCACTACCACTACCACTACCACTACCACTACCACTGCCACTGCCACTGCCACTGCCACTGCCACTGCCACTGCCACTGCCACTGCCACTGCCACTGCCACTGCCACTGCCACTGCCACTGCCACTGCCACTGCCACTGCCACTGCCACTGCCACTGCCACTGCCACTGCCACTGCCACTGCCACTGCCACTGCCACTGCCACTGCCACTGCCACTGCCACTGCCACTGCCACTGCCACTGCCACTGCCACTGCCACTGCCACTGCCACTGCCACTGCCACTGCCACTGCCACTGCCACTGCCACTGCCACTGCCACTGCCACTGCCACTGCCACTGCCACTGCCACTGCCACTGCCACTGCCACTGCCACTGCCACTGCCACTGCCACTGCCACTGCCACTGCCACTGCCACTGCCACTGCCACTGCCACTGCCACTGCCACTGCCACTGCCACTGCCACTGCTACTGCTAACAGCTAACTGCTACTGGTACTGCTCCTGGGGGGTGTACTTCCTAGTAATAGGCTAATGGGGATGTGCCGCTGGATGGGGTAGCATTTTCACGACTGGATTGACTATAATGGGGTTGCACTTTCATTAGGAGCTAATAGAGTTACTAGAATGGGGTCGCAGATTTGTGGGATTTCAGGGGTAAGCAAATTCCGGCAAGTAGGGATTTGGGGTATATTTGCCCAAAAGTGACTAACATGGGGTCTATAATTGGCTACAGAATAGACTATAATGGGGTAGGGGTCTGGAGAGGCCAGCAGCACATACCCAGCAAAAATTGACCCAAGTACCCCCCCCCCCCCCCGGCTACTGCTACTGCTACTGCTACTGCTACTGCTACTGCTACTGCTACTGCTACTGCTACTGCTACTATAACTACAGCTACTGCTAGTGCTACTGCTACTGCTACTACTACTACTACTACTGCTACTGCTACTACTACTACTACTACTACTGCTACTGCTACTACTACTGCTACTGAGCACTACTGCTGCTACTACTACTACTACTACTCCTCCTCCACTTAAAATAGTAATGGCTCTTCATCTGTGAAAAAAGTTTTAGCTTTTTCATGTAGCTCTACAGACCATGCAAGTTGTACTGAGTTTCCTTTACTTCTAATACATTGAAGAAGCCTCCTTCTGTTGGTGCCTTCTAACAAGCCCTTCCTTAAAGTATCAGAAAAATATATACAGTGTTCTCCTTGGTAATCAGTAAAATTTACCCCTTGTACCACCACTTGTTACGGGTTGGAATTGCACACTGAGGCCTGGATAATTTACAAATATCCAAGAGATTTGGGATAATAACTGCAATAGTCTTACCTGCTTGATGTTATACCATATGTTCCTATGTCCTTAAGATGTTAGTCGTATCTTTTTAATGTTTCTTCAAAAGTTACAATGTTTTGTATCTAGCTATTAGCCTTCTTGACACTTTCTGTACATAAGTTTGTTTGTCAATGTTGGTGAAGCTTTTGTTGAGGTTTTATTCACTTGTTTTAATTTGTATTGTGCTTTCATTGTGTCCACTGCAAATATTTAAATAAAAATATTAATATTAATACTCATCAGTCATTCAGGTTAAAATGAAGTCCATATTTGCCATTGGATTTTGCTTCACAGCTCTTATTAGCATGTTTAACTCCATGTAAGTAAAATATGGACATTTTAATACACTGCCCCTCATTACTTACATTAGTTTCCAGAGTGAAACATATTTGTCCCATCATCAATGGCCCTTCTGGCCTTGGCAGAGACATGTTTTTCAAGTGTTTAGGCACAACAGACTTTCAACCTACATATAGAGGTCAGAGGCTTAAGTTTTGGTCTCTTCCATTATGTTACTTCTAACATGACAAGAAACTTTGTTCCACATTCTGTTGTATCATTCAGGACCTGGTTCTTTGAGACAGGGTGAGGTTAAGGTTCCCTAGACAAGCACAAATTTTAATTGCAGTTTTTTAGTTTAATGATGAGGATTCCTGTAAACCATTTTTGCTTTGCAACGTGGTCTTAGCTGCTTTTATACTTGTAGCCATAGAAATGCTTTTTGACAAGAAGAGCAGGGACCTTGATCAACTTGTAACCCACAGAGAACATTAATCAGTTTCTGACCAACGGTAATTACAATTGTGAAAAATGATCATCATCATCATCATGATCAACAAAAGTACAGTACCAGAGAACTGTTAGCGGAACTTAACAAAATGGCAATGGACTAGCATTCCATCTAGGAGTGGAAGGGGGAAGTACATTGTACATTTTAAGAACTGTTATAAACTCCTTGTTTCTAGGGAAATTCTGTCAAAATTAAACTCATTTTTCCATTGTTTATGTTTTGAAAAAGAAAATTATATAGCAAGGCTAGCCTGACATTAGAGTTCTTATGTTACATGTACACTGAACAAAAATCACGAACATTCAAAGCCACTCATGGACTTGCAAAGGTGTTAATGGTGCTCCATTTGAAAACAAAATAAAAGCTAATGCAAACAAACAAGCAAACAAAGCAAAGAAACCAAACATATTTAACCTCTTTGAGTGTGAAAAAGGGCATAGGAATTGTTCATTGTGTTTTTTATGTTTCTATTTTTCAGTTTTGATGGGGGGGTAGTGGCAAAGCTGCCATTTGTCCCTCACTCATGGCTCCAAGGATTATCTCATCGTAATTTGATGGTGGGCCTTTGATGGGTACAGATTACATTGACTGCTCTTTTATTTTCCTCTACATTCTTTGCACCATGTCTGTAAGACAGGTTTGTGTTCATTCTTTTCTTTTCTATCTCCTTTCTGTTACATTAATCCGCCTATCATTGTGGCCACAATCTGGTTGTTCAAAGTATTTTTGTGTGTAGCTGTGTCAGACTAAAGAAAACTGCCCAAAAGTTTCCACAATATCGATAAAAATTGACTTTCTATTATTGCTCTTTTCAATACGGTGTGAAGCTGAAATTCAAAATCCAACAGAACTGATGATTTCGCGTTTTACTGCCATTAATCAGAACTACATCACCAGATTACAAACTGTGAAAACAGAAATAAAAAAAGTGGATTGAGTTCCACACGAGTTTGTAGTGAAAAACACGGCCGAGGGTTGGTTAGCGTCGAACTGTTGCGATGTTTGGGCTGGCTTTTGGCTTATCGGGAGCACACTCGCGGAGTGAGACACACTCAACTGCTGTACAATCAACTGAATCTACTTTATTGCTTGGATCAACGTTCTTATATACATGATGGTAGCTAACTAATACGTGCTGGAAAATATAGGAAATAAATGGAGTTTCCTTTGGGATAAACAACTTAATTAAGACATAACCGCAACTACAGAGATATGGATGAAAACTCACGTAAATCCTGCGGAACTAGGCCGTTATGTGAGCAGAATCCTACGCTGAAACTTCGTACTAGAAGGAACTAGTCTTCCTACGTGTTTTGAGACGGAAAACACGAACTACATTTTGATATTCCTCGCGACACGTACTTAAAATAGGTACTAGAATATTTGCACGCTTACTTTAACAAACAATGGGTCAAACAAAGATCGTATTTCCGATTACAATCACGCAATCAATGTTACCTAAAATTGTTATGTCACGCTTTGTCACGCTTTGGTTAACTCTACTACACTATCCCCCCCTTTGAAAAAGGCATGTCCCCATGCCGGAGCTATAGGGAGGTGTTAACCAACACGTAGATCTTAACAAAACTATTATTTTCGATCTAAAGCATGATCTGTTCAATGTCCTGGACTTAAGACAATAAACTAAGTAAACTACTGATCAAGATACAAAGTCTCTCATCCAGGTTGGTGGTCTGACTTCTCATCTAGGCCTTTCTGCATGTGCTGGTCGGTTATTGCCTGCAGCATGCAACTCCTGATCTCGGTCAAGGCGTTCAGGGATTGCGGCTTAGGCATCAGCTGCTGTCTCATCCATGTACATGAGGTCAGTTTCATCAGGAACATACTGTGGTGGAACATGCGGTCTTCGTATAATTTTCAGTGTTAGGCTCAGAGCTAGCAGTCTGGGTAGGTCTGCGCTGCTGATCCACCGGTTTAGGTACACCACAGGGTTTCAGGCGGTTGAAGTGTACCACTTTCCGCTTCCTGGGGTTGTCTTCTGCCTGCCTCGGGGGGCGCGTTGCGTGACGCCACTAAAAACAGCTGCGTAGGAGACTATGAAAAAGGTTGCTAAATCTGAAAGCATTGGGGTCATTTTTTTTTTTGGACCTTTAACAGTATTTTATTTGTTTTATTTGAATATATTTGTAAATTGTAGAGATGTGATGCGACAGTATTTTAGAGATCACTTTAATTTATTCACATCCCTAGATGCTTGGTGCTTTTATAACTATCGTGTTTAAATAAAATGTTTTACTTTCTTACTAAAATTATTGTAAATTTTTCTGTAATGTTTATTTGTATTATTGGATGAGCATTTCTGTATGGAACCCGTGCAATACAAATATTAAATTTATTTATTTATTTATTTATTTACTAACAGTGAGTATAGCCCACATTAGAAAATAACGATGGTATGCTAACAGAGGCACTGTGCGCGACTTATAATTAACAATTATTCTACGAGGGCGCGCTGGATATGAAATGATAGATAACCAACGAGGCGCGTAGCGCCGAGTTGGTTATAATCATTTGATATCCAGCAAGCCCGAGTAGAATAATTGTTTTATTAAAAACTTAACTACTATTTTTGTTAAAAAAAATCAAGAAAGAAAGAGAAAAATGAGAAAAGGGATAAAAAGGGAGCAAAAATCGATCACATGACTGAACGAAAAAGGCGCCAAAACCTTGCGAAGTGTTGCAGCGTTTCATTGCAAAGCTGAATGAATCAATGAAAACTGCTCGAAAGTGAACGAAGTGGCACAAGTTTGGGAAAAAATCTTGTAATTATTGGCTCTGAAACATGGTACATGTTTGATTTTTCCCGAAACATTGTTGTAATCATCGTTCAAAGCGGATTGAAGCTGTACAATTTCACCATATTAGCTGCTGGAGTTGAAACAGAACAAGTTTGTAATCTGTTTGTACAACGGAGCAATCATGTGGGTGTTTGATCGAAATGAAGACAGAACCAATTTGAACTTGAAGAAGTGATTTCTATGCAGCTCAGAAGCATGATTACTGTAGCGAGGAACATTAGAATTCACCATCATAGTTTGTTCAATGCAAAGCACAAAATGCAGTTGTTCTCGGTTTAGAGGTTGCGGACGGAATGGTAAAAACAACATTCAAACAACTGGAAAAGCGATTCAACTCCGTTTACATGGCATCCGATTTCTACATGTATCTGAGCATTTGGACCTGTTGGAAGACAGAGCTACAACGAGTACAGGTAAACCAGTGTCAATTTTGCGTGTTAAAGCCGAAAAAAATTTTCGCCCTTCTTTCGGCCTTCTTGGTAGTTTGCAGCTGTAGTTTGTTTAGTACTTGTTTAGACTGCTTCATGATTTTCGCACCGAATCGTCATGAATGTGTGACAGTTGTTATTAAACGCTTCTGCCCCATTTCACTGTGTTTTATTTTGTCTTGTCTTGATATTTTGAAGTGGAAAGGCTTCCTGATAAAACCTACCGTTTGTTCAATTTTAATGATCGACGTGACGATCGATGAAAGAATTGTAAACACAACGCTCAATGCTTAAATTTCTAATTTCTTTTTCTGCACAGTTTCTTCAAACAATTTTGACTTGTGTTAAGAAGACGCTGTTAGTGACGCTGTTGGAATTTCTGCTTAATTCAAATTCGCTGCCAAGTGATTTTTCTTGTCTATTTTTCTCGCCGGGTTGCTGGCGAGGAAAAAACTTCCAGCTCACTTTGTTCATTTTGTTGTTGAGTGTTCATTGTCCATATTTGGTCA
The DNA here is from genome assembly GCA_964030785.1 of Siderastrea siderea. NCBI lineage: Eukaryota > Metazoa > Cnidaria > Anthozoa > Scleractinia > Rhizangiidae > Siderastrea > Siderastrea siderea. The sequence continues at coordinate 57,425,286 of OZ034970.1, read as the reverse complement.
CAGCAGGTATATGAGCTGATAGCCTGGCTCCATTCAGCCAATCAGAATGGTAGAAATCTAATATACCTAGTCAAGTTTTTAATAATGATTGTTATTCCCTTGCGCTTTATCAAAAAACCCTTTCCACCTCAAGGTGGCAAAATACTTGAGTAATTTTAAGTTTCCGAAGATTATTATAGAAGGGCTGAAATGATCTTAGAATCAGTATGTGTTGTATTCTAACAATTTAAGACGATTTCCGCTCAACGTTCGAGCAGTAAGTGCAAAAATTAAGTTACCAAAAAAATACTTGCAGCACTGTCACACTTTGAGAACAGATAAGAAGAACTTATCGTTACTTTTGCTCCCAAGTTGACCCCGCGAGAGAAAATTGGATTTGAAGTTATCCATATTTCAATTAAAAAGACGCTTCATGTCAGTTCAAAACAAAATGGCGCCCGTTTTTAGCATACTATTACGAGATTTGAAATTAATTTTCTTGAGAATGCTTGAGGATTTCATCGCGGGGTCACTTGGGCAAGTGAACTAGTGTGAGATGTTTCAAATAGCATTTAAAATGTTACCGTGCTATGAGTAGTTTTTTGGTAAATATTTTTTGCACTTATTGCTCGAACGTTGAGCGGGATCCGTCTTAAATGTTTGTATTTCACAGAATGTTCAGAAATTTCTTGAATTTGCACCATCTCGGGCAGCAAGCAAGGTTGGCGGTCTTCTTGCTCCACCTCAGGGAGCTAAAAAAACCTAAAAGGAATATGGTGTCTGAAAACACTGGTTATAACACTCTACACTTTTGCCAGGGTCTGGAAGGGTATTCTCGGGATCCGGGATTTCACCAAAATACTGTGCGGGATTCGGGAAAACGCAAAATATCTTGACGGGATTCGGGATTTGACTGCTACTAGGGAAGCGGGATTCGCCAAATTTGGGCACGGGATGCGGGATTTTTTGGCTTGTCTGTCGGGAATTCGGGAAAGCGTCACGACCCAAGTAAACGTTCTAGCGGCAAAAGCGAATCAACCAGGCGAGCGAAAAATATCAATCAAAAGGGCCAATCTACTTCTTAAATTTATTGGCTTTTGCAGAAATTAGTCTTTTTTAACGTATTTTGGGGAAAGAAAAATCGGTATTCGGGATAGCGATGAAAAAAGGGCGGGATGCGGGATTCTCCTCAAAAAGGAGCGGGAATGCGGGATCAGGACCCCCCTTCCAGACCCTGTTATGCTGCTGTTGATTTGTTTTAAAAATGGATGAAAGCTTCATACTACTGAAGTAAAAAGATGTCTTGTTTGATATATAAGGACTAAAGGACAGATGGAGCCAGCTACATGTAAATCTAATATTCTACAGTGACATCTTTTCACTCTCTTTTTGTATTTTACTAATGGTACAGTAACACAAGTAAAGGTTTAGAAGAACAAGAAAAGCTGTCACTGGCAACAGAATCTGTTTTCAAAGGGTACTACATGTCAATCATTAACATGTATTAGGCCGTTGACAAAACCTGGATGGGATCGGATCGGACTCACAAAACCCGGATCGGATCGGATTGGATTGAAAAAACCCGGATCTGATCAGTGAAAGTATCCCCACTAAAAATAGCCATGTGGCACCTCTGGATCAAGATGACACAATAAACAATAAGTCAACCACATTCTGTGGTCAACCACATTCTGTTGGATCTCTCCCACAGAACCAAGCGGAAAGACAAAGAGGAATGGAGCCTAAAGTAACAATTATATCAAGATAATTCGCGTCTTTACCGTCCTTTACTTGAAATTTAGCTATTAATGAATTGAGCTGTAAACTATCTGTGGCTGAGGCTTTCTATCTCAATCATGAAAATAAACGATGATTCACGATGATCTCCGGAAGTTGGTCATATGACTGAAGGGTCTACCCCCATCCAAAAATCAGGGACAAAAATACGATTAGTAAGGACAAAAATATTTCAGTTTGAGACCCTGTTTTGCCATATAACAGCTAATGAAATTTTGCATATAAATTGTGTGTCGGATGTGTGTTTTCTTTAGTTTACGCTAAATCAAATTGTTGAAATGAACCAGAAAAGGGCTGAATTATCCTTTTATAAAATGTGGATGGATATTTGTGTTCATTGTAACGTCTTCAAAACATTTTACATACAAAAGTTTCCAAAGCTAAGATAATTTGACTAGACACTTGTGAATATCGGAAATGAAACTATAATGCTCCTGAATGAACACGGCTGTCACTTGAAAATAAACTTCGAGTATACTGTCATTACTTGAAAGGGATTTTTCACAAAACCTGAGAAACAAAATCAATAATTAAACCTACATTTATATTAGAAAACAAACGGACTATTTTCTCATACAGTGATAGCTTGCATTGTTTAATAGGTCTAAAGTAACTACTATTCTAAGAGCATTAAGTTCCGTTTTATTACACTTTGCGAGGTAGCTGTGGTTTCACTCTAAAAACCTTTTAATCATATATCAATGGGTTCAAGTTCCAAGTACAGAGTGACTGAATACGCGAGTTATCTTGATATCTTTGTTACTTTATGCTCCATTCGGTACTGACTTTGAAATTGCACATGCTTTGGCACACGTTATCAGTGCCTCAGTTTCTTCTACATAATTCTGCCTGGATCTCTCCCTCTAGAAAAAATATTCTTTTCATTAAGTAGTTTACAGAGTGTAAATCCATAACAATAAACAAAAAGTCTTCACGACAGAACAGAGAAGAAAGAGCATGCAGTGCAATGACAATCACTTTCTTGATCTCTCTTCGACATCTTGATCGGCAGAGATACCACTTGACCATTCTTAATGGGAATTTGAAATGTGCCTACCTACGATCCGGGTTTTGTGAGTCTAATCCGATCCGATCCGGGTTTTGTCAACGGCCCATGTATTAGTTACTTGTTAGCCTAAGTTCAACATATAGCCCAAGTTCAGTAATTTATTAAGTTTTAGTTCATTATCATTATTATTATTATTATTATTATTATTATTATTATTATTATTATTATTATTATTATTATTATTATTATTATTCATTGGCATTTAAGATACCATATTTACTTGACTAAGGTGCCGTGCCCTTTCTTAAATTTTAAGTATTTCTGATGCGGCACTTATTCGGGGGCAGCATTTAATTGAGGGCAGCGCTCTTTCAAAAAAAATCGTATCAATAACAAGGAAGTGTTAAGAACACGTTTCAAAGTCATTCACTGTCTCCTTTTGGTGGCAAAAGATTTGTAGTATTTTAACAAAATGTCAATGTCACTGTCCCCTTTGTGACTTATCAGAAGACATATGGATTCATCACATTCAAAAGGATTCATTTCTGGTTCACTCAGGATATCCAATACCCTTAGATTGAGTGCTGTATTGTTGTGAATGGTGCAGCGCTTATTCAAGGGCAGCGCTCTTCAATATTTTTGCTCTGATATGTAGCACTCAATCAGGGGAAGTGCTTAATCGAGTAAATATGGTATCCACTGTGGCTCAGTTAGGATTTTAACCCACAACTTTGGGTTACTAGTCCACTGCTCTACCATCTGAAGCAACGATGGGATCAATGCTTAGATGAATCCCACTTTATCTTACAATGTGTACACACAATATTCCTGCCACAAGTACAGTTGACTCTCGGTAACTCGAACCCTCAGTAAATCAAACCTCCCACTAACTCAGAGTGAATGTTTTTTCCCTTTAGGTCATTTTCTTTATAATTTTTCCCTCGATAATTGTAACTCACAAGAACTCGAACCTTTTTAAATTTCCTTTGAAGGTTCAAGTTATCAGGAGGTCAACTGCATGTATACCATGTGTACGTGGAATTGACATCTTACATGTATATAATTAATGTACTGTTCCCATCGTCGCTTTCGAGGTCTGAATCCCAGCTGAGGAAACGATTTTCGTGTTTCTTTTTCCTTTTTTTTTTTCCTGGAAAGAAAAATCCATCTGAACTATTGAGTCTTGTGGAAAGTGTGTACTCTTCTCACTGAAATCTAATAAATATACAGTTGACTCTTGCTGATTGCCTTTCTCTTATTGGCTGAAGAGTGTATTGCAATGGAATTAATTGGTTTGTGTCATGTGAGATACCATAGGTAGCCAAAGCTTTAGTTGTGACCGAAAATTAACAAAATTGTCTGAAACGATCATAATTTTTGTTTATATCTTACTTGTTATTTGTGACAGTGTCTTGCTTATTGAGCTTATTCAATAAAGAGGAATTGGACAGCGATACAGATCCCAAAACTGGCTCAGCAGTGGCGTCTGTTTGAAAAATGGCAACCTTACCGTACTTAGTGGCCTACTTAAGATAACTAGATTTAAAATTCCACAGCTCAGAGAACATAAATCTTCGGTTACGAGTTGGGGTCTAGCAGGCTGAAAACATTCTCCTTTCGAGCCTGTCATGTCTGGTTTTGTGATTTGTGTCTGATAAATGAACTTTGATTCAAACTAAGTAATATCGTTCTCAAGTTGTCGGCTGTGTCTGTCAATTTGTGATTGGCAGCTGTAATTTTGGATCGCTTAATTTAATTCAGTGCTCTCAAATTCTTTCTCGTGTTCAACAGTACCAATATTGGATCGTCAGTTATATTGAAGATAATACGAAGGTGCGGTGCAATAGACGATGAAGTTTCTTTACGAGTGTTCAACTCGATATCTCACGAATAAGATATCAACTCGATATCTCACGAGTGAGATTGTCGAGTTGAACACTCGAGTGGGATATATTCAGCCCCACGGGGGAGGTACTCTACGAAAATTTGGGTGGGGGTGTGCGGAAACCCTTACCCTAATTCAAACCCAAAATATGTGATTTTCCCTACCCTACATCAGGCCTCACCCAAAACTCGATATCCTATTTTAGACGTATCAAACCACACATCTCAACTGATGATGATGAAAAAAATCTATACCTTATTTGACATAGACATGACTTAGTTCATCACTACGATTATAATTGTAGATATGTAAATACCATTTAACTACTGCTGATATATATCTATATTTATTTCATGTTTTATTTTAATCCTTTTTAAAATATATATATATATATATATATATCTGTATATATATATATATATATCTGTTGTAGTTTTGGACGTTTTTATTTCACGAGCAGCGTTTAAACGAGCTACGGCTCCTCAGCTAGCTCTTCGTGTCTTAATGTCAAATTTACATTATCAAAGCAGCGACAGAAACATAAATAAGAGTCCATAGAATTGTAAAACTTTGGGCCTTGATAGTATACAGAAAATTGCCTAAAATATTTTTTTTGCAGAGAGGAACAAGAAAAGCATTTGCGTTTCCAGTATTGTAACTATAGAATGACATCTTTAAGGGGAAAATGTTATCAAACTCAAACTTAGGTGTTATTAAACGAAAAATTGCATTAGAACTGTGTAGCGCATGTAAATGAGATATTCTTGACGTAAATTTAAATTAGTGTCTCTGCGCTTGAAGTAGAAAGTGGGGAAAAATCCTCAGATGTTTGGAGACTGCTGTCTCTTCTTCAGTGAGAAATAATGCCGTTACTGAGCAGAAACGCGCGCGCGCGCTAAAAAGTCAAAGTTCATTGCACTTGTTTGTAAAGTCTTGTTACGGAAGATTAATCTTGCTTCCACGCTGCGTCGCAGCATCGTTGTCCTGAAACCCGCGCAGATTACGGACACTAGCATATCGCCCACACTGTGTCCTGGGGACGAGAAATGTTTGCCAACAGGGAGGTCAGTATTCGCGCCAACTGATCTTGTGTGCTCGCGGAATCTGTTTGAAGGCAGCGCAAATGATCCTCAGATTGAACCGCAAATGATCCCCGAACCGTAAGTGATCCGCAAATGATCTCGCTAAAATACAGGAATGGCGTGGACAATGGAACGGCGAGGACATTGAAATAGCGCAAATAGTAGAATGGTGTGGACGGTGCCGAGGACAGGGAAATGACGTAAACAGTGGAGCTTTTGTCTTTACTATTCCTCAAAGCACGTTTTAGCCTCATAGATCATGGCCTAGATATTCTGTTTCGAGGCAAAAAATTCTAAAAATGTTACGATGTAATGTAGTCCTTGTGCAATTGTTTTTGAACGTTTGGTTTAGCATGCAGGTTGTGGTCACTTCAACACTCCCATTTAGAATACAAAATACTTTTTGATTTCTCAGGTGTGTATAACTGGCTCATTGCAACAAGTTATGCACGTTTCGAAAGGTTGCGTGACATCTCAAATAGTAACCTAAGCCGGTAACGGCTGCCAAGGAAACACCGGATTCCCACCACACTCACAAAAGGCACAGAAGCGACAGATGCCGATTACCAAGGAGTTTAATTCCACTTGCGCTGATTTGCGGTATTTTTTTTCTCCAAAAGCACGTGTGCAAATGAGGCGCTAGACTCAAACCATGTGAAATGTGGAAAGCAGTCAGGAAATGTCAGCACACTGCAAGATCCAACTCTACCTCGGTTTTCTTATCATTTTCAAAATTCTGGTCTTTGTCACCTCCACCTGCATTAACGCCAACAAACAACATCAATAAAAAGGCGAGAGTAATTAAACTGAACTTTAAACAACCGACCCAAACTTGTTTCACCTAATCATCCGCCACAAATCATCTGACAGACGTCAGACCGACATCAGACCTTTTGATATGGCAAGTTACTGAGTTGTCCTAGCTCGGCAGAGCGCAAGTCGACGTTATAAAATGTACATGTAGGTGCAAACTGAATTTTGGACGCTATAAGGGTTAATGCGTACTTACCAGTTTTGAGGGGTTTTGAAAAAATAGCTTGGAGTTTGTGTTTAACAAACCGCGTGAAGGACAATTCCTGCGCCCTGGTGGAGACCTGCGAGGGGCCGCGCGCAAATCATGCAGTCATCATGTGCTAGTTTTTGTTCAGCAAGGGCGCTTACCAGCTTAAAATTCATCGTTTTCCCATCATTTTGCAGATCCTATCGAGACCCATCATCGGGAAAATCTGTGGCAAAAAGGTATTCTAGTCGGATGCTCTACCACTGAGCTACTGGAGACTCTATGGTGAGCAAGGGTGAAATGTGGGTCTTGACTAGAACCGCATCACGCAGTCACATAGTCAAATCAGGACAAGCACACATAGGACTCATAACTGCATCGCGCAGTCAATTTTTGTTTCACATCAAATACATGCATGTATGTACCTATCCCCGCTACACATTTTGAAGTGGTAATTGTTAGGCAGAGCAGTACTTGTAAGTGCATTTCCAAACCAAATTGTGAACAGAAATTGTCCTTTCTGATCCATCTCAATATTATTTTTTAACTATTAACAGGGTCAATATCCATAACGGAAAACATAAACTTTTATAAATTCCTACTGATCCAATATGAATTATTTCTTTGAAATATTTTTTCGGGAACTTCCTAAAATGAAAATTTAAATTCTTTTTACTGCTCATACACAAATATATATGCAAGTTGTTTGGGGGAACTGAAACCTATTTTGTGAAATAATTATTTCATTTCTCTTGTGTAATCTGTAATTTTGATTATACTTGGAAAAGTAATTATATGTTGATAATTACTGGCACATCAAGAGTGAAAGTAATGGTAGAGAGAGGAAACAATTTTGAGCCAACCTGTTGAGTCACCATCCGTTGGAAAGGTATACTTCTAGCAACAGTATTTCCCGACGTTACCAATCGAATCAAATCGACCGTTTTAATCGAATCCAATCGAACCCAATCAAACTCAATCATGTGATTGGGTTCGATTGGGTTCGGTAAGCGAACACAATCGAACTCTCTCAAAAATATTGGAGCAATCGAACGCAATCGAACGTTGATTAGGTTCGATTGCGTTTGATTAGGTTCGATTGAGTTCGACCGGAAGGCAATCACAAAAAATGATCGACGTTGGATGAAAAACGAACCATTTCGGATTCCCAGGCTGTTGATCTCCCGCAGGATAACCATCATTCGAGCAGCCACATTTTTAAAATTGTAAATTTTAAAATGCTAATAAACAAAGTTCGGGAAGAAAGAAATAAACAACAAAATTTCACTGAAACTGGCACCTTCCAACATGAAACAATTACAGAGGAGATCATCGCAGAGCAAGGAACAACAAGCGAGGCAAATGCCCCGAAAAACAAACAAGTCAGGGAACCATCAGATGAAGATGAATCATTGCCGTTCAACGAAGACACGGGAACAGAATACCATTTTGAATAAATCTATTTTGACCCTAGACGGCATCGCCTACTTACATATAAGATATTGGTGAGACCGCACTGTTTTCAACTAGTTAGTTTGTATTTTTTATTATTTGCATTATCTTTATAGTTTTGTTTCGGTTCATTGAATTTTGCATGGGTTATTGTAAAGATTACATTTCCTGATAAGAAATAAATAAATCATATATGAAAATTAAAAAAAATATCCGGTGTGAATTGAAATTTCAATCTTCTGTTTGTCCGATGAACTCAATTCGTAAGTTGTTCTTACATTCTGAAACATACTGTTCAAATTTACCGATATATTTTGAATGATTAAATTGTTCGATTGGGTTCGAAAATCGAACACAATTGAACTCTCACACAATTTTTTTAGTTCGATTGCGTTCGATTTCCGAACCAATCGAACCTAGTTGTTCGATTAAGTTCGATTGGGTTCCATTGAGTTCGATTTCCGAACAGTTCGATTGTTATGTCGGGAGTATTTTGATGATCGTGTATTTTTTGTGGCCTCTCGTTGCTTCTATAACAAAATCATTTTGTCGAAGCACTTCTTGTCGGTGTCGCCGGTCCTGATCGGTTTCAGCACACATTTTCTCGAAGAGTTTGTAGCCGCTGAGTTCATTCTCATAATTCAAGTGTGACTGAGTTAAAATTTCGAAGACCTTGTATCGACCCTCGCGTTGTTGGGGAATTTCGTTTTGTCGCAGCGCTGTGCTATCAAGCTAAATTTAAGCTATGTTGTGTATGTTCCAAGATTTCTCGCCTGTGATATTCCAGTCTCCTGTTTGTGTCCTGCTGACGGCTTTAGTCTTCGCTAGGCTATTACTGGAAAACTATGTTCTATACCCGTGCTTTCTTGTCATCGACTCTTTCGCCTTCGTTGTTCGCGCCCCGGGGGGGGGGGGACTCCCACATACACGCTATATGGGTATGTGCCGCTGTGAAGGGTATGGTTTTCAAGCTGTTTAGTCTGGGATAGGGTACGGAAATCAGAGAGCTTTGGGCTAGAATAGGGTATCATTTTCAAGGAAACTAATCAGTTGGTTGGAGAATTTAGTCTAGACTAGGTTTCCCGGCAATTGACACTAAAAAGAAATCAATTTGTCAAATTTACCAGCAACTAGCAAAGAAAGCGTTAATAGAGATGGGTTTAATACCCAGGATAGGTTATCACTGAAAACACTGCTGGATATCCTAGACTGTCAACATTCGGGATTTACACGGAAATCGGTGGTTTTTAATAGAAATAAACAGTTGATTGTTCTTCGTAATGCGTACGTGCGTGCTCGAGACAACTCAGCGTGTGACTGACGAGGTTAATACGGAGTCGAATAGCCAACCTGGGTCTTTAGACGCTTTTGCCTCGATTTTGCCTTTGGTATTCCAAAAACGTTCTGTTGAGGACTGCATCGTGAAACGGGATTGTCAACATTTTACACCATTGTGATTAGGAGAAAGAAGGTAAGTGTTTATATATATATATAACTCCCCTATAAACCATATAATGAGAAATGATTGCATATAAATAATTACCACGTGGACCATGTCTTGTCCCCGGTCTTGACCTCCCGGCCTGATATTGAGGTCAGAATTTGAAGTGTTTCACTAAAATAGATTCCCAGGACTACAGGTAGATTAGCTAAGGCTTTTCCAATGCTATAACGGAGATGTAGAGCGACTTATTAGATGGAAGTTGCACCCGAGATGTTGCAATCGCTGCGCCGGTGCAATCGGAAACTGTTTAGCGAACTGAACACAAAAGCCTAAGAAAATGGTATATAAAAATTACTTGCTATCTCGCTTCCATTAAAACGCTTAAAAGCGTTTTCAGTTATTTTCGAGGGCTTTAAAGCGAAAGAAAATCGAACATTATTTGATGCCCGGATTGAAAGTTGAACATTATTTCATGCCCGGATTTCATCCAATGCCAGAGATTTTTCTACCTCATTGTGACCTAGGACCCTGGGACGACCACCCAGTCTTCCTGGCGCGAGAGGACGCCGAGAAATAGAGTGGTGAAACTATAAATGGCTATTTCTATCGCCTGTGTTAGTTATTTTCCAAGGTTATTTTTCAATTGCTGTTGTATCCGAAAGGCAACACTCATGACGGTTCTTTATTCACTCAGGTTAACCTGAAATTGAGGACTTGATGGAAACAAAAACTGAACAAGTATAAATAAACTTTTATTTTGAGAGCATTATTTAAAATGTGACGTAACATTTTGTTTTCACTGGACTGTGTTAGTAATGGAGTTTCTCAAAAATAGCTAGTCTGGGATAGGGTTACGGATTTTTGGTGTTTAGTCTAGTATAGGGTTGCAAAATGCACCTTAACTTGGTCTAGTTTAGGGTAAGGGTTTCAGAGTCCCAGCGGCAAACCCCCGCCCAAAAATTTGCAGAGTACCCCCCCCCCCCCGGGGTTCGCGCTAAATTTCAAGTCGGCGTTCACGCTGAGTTTCAGTTGTAAATCTCTCCCGGAATGGATTGTCAGCCACTTATTAAATCAGGCGTTGTTGTCTTTGCTTCTTCACAGACGATGAATAAAAATATCAGCACGCAAATGTACGCAGCGAAGCAAACAAGAAATGAAGAAACACGCCGAAGAAACATGAGAGTGCGCAACTGTCAGCGGTCGCGATTTGGTTTTGTTGCTAGGCAGATCGAGATTTGACCGCCCTTAGCAATCCTCGCGCGATCCCCACGCGACAAATTTACAAACCTCGCTACGCTAGGAGAGCCTTCGGCCCTCCTCGCTTCGCGAGGAATCACCGATTTAATCTCGTTATTCGTTTTGTTGTCGTTGATCTTTTCAATGCATTTTTTCTTACTGATTTTCTGCCACAATTGTAACTGCAACCTTTTATTAAACACTTTTGAGATCACATTCTTGGCCCGTCAGAGAGCGTATTTAACTGTATTCTAAGACGTTTCGAAAGAGCGGACGCATGGTGTTCACGATCAGTTGTGACGAAAAGGGCTGAAGTTTAAGTTCTGCAAGAGAATTTTTTTCTGCGTCGGGTATTCAAAGTTATGATCTTCTATGGAAGAGGGGACGCAAGTGGACTTAATGTTGTCAGTAGCTTGCAACATTCGTAATTCGCTTCTAATCTGATTTAGTAAACAAAGGTAGTATAAATCTACTACCGTTCTATCACTAATGCTGTTCTCTGATTGGCTACGCTACTCACTATCTATTCTGTTGTAGATAGTGAGCAGAATTTTCGGCATATCCTAAAAGCTGGACTGGACCCTGGACCCTGGACTCTGGACTCTGGACTCTGGACTCTGGACTCTGGTTTTTTTCCTCTCAAAACTTTATTCCCCCCCCCCGAAAAAAACCTCTATATCTCCCCCCCGAAGAAAACCTCTATATATCCCCCAAAAAACCTCTGTATCTCCCCCATGAAACTCCCCCCTCCCCCCATAAACATTTCTTCCTTCAAATATAGTGTGCGAGTTTTCAAACAAACAACGTTATTCCCCCCCACCCACCTCCCCGAAAAACCTTTATGTTCTCCCCCTTAAAACTGCCCCCTCCCAAAAAACCCCCCTCCCCTCCCCCACATTACATTGGATTTCTGATTGAAATCGATTGAACAAACACTTGTCGTCTCAATGTTCTTCCACAAATCGGCATTGAAATCACGAACGCCATCGAACGACCCGACCCCAATCCCCAAGTTGTTTTGTTACTCGAAGAAGAGTGCTATCCGTATTATCCGTTAAAATATTTTTGTATGTGTGTTTCGGCAAATCACCTATCGTCTTATGTATTTTATATGGCCTGCAGAAAAGGGTTTTTTTGCTAATAAATAATTAAAACCACAGCACCTAAACTTGGTCAACTGAGACACCAATGTCTCTGTCTGGACAGTTAATTACGCGTATGCTTTTTAAAAAGCTTGTTATCAGATTAGTTGATAAAAGTACGCAAGGCCTTGCACGTGTCGGTGAATAGAACCTATCTGTGCGCGGAAAGAGCCTCTGAGCGGCTGCAATTAACAAGCGTTAGTATGACCATCGAACAAGTAACGTTCTAAAAAAACGGAATTTATTTCAAGGACAAACAATACTTTATGCTTGACTGAAAACAAGAGTAACTGTAACACCTTAGGTAGACAACATTGTCACTGGCAGCTGATAAGAGCTTGCACACGTCGCATCGATGAATAGAGAATTTTATCTGATCTTTGCTTGTTGTGTAATGCAATCACGTTCGCACGCCAAATACTTTTTTTTAAGGATTGGGGTCGGAAAGAGCCTCTGAGCGGCTGCAATTAACAAGCTTTAGTATGACCATCGAACAAGTAACGTTCTAAAAAAACGCAATTTATTTCAAGGACAAACAATACTTTATGCTTGACTGAAAACAAGAGTAACTGTAACACCTTAGGTAAACAACATTGTCACTGGCAGCTGATAAGAGCTTGCACACCGTTCGCGAATCGATGAATAGAGAATTTTATCTGATCTTTGCTAGTTGTGTAATGCAATCACGTTCGCACGCCCAATACTTTTTTTAAAGGATTGGGGTCGGGTCGTTCGATGGCGTTCGTGATTTCAATGCCGATTTGTGGAAGAACATTGAGACGACAAGTGTTTGTTCAATCGATTTCAATCAGAAATCCAATGTAGTTGTATTTTTTATTTGGGGGAGGGGAGGGGGGTTTTCTGGGAGGGGGCAGTTTTAAGGGGGAGACATAAAGGTTTTTTCGGGGAGGTGGGTGGGGGGGAATAACGTTGTTTGTTTGAAAACTCACACACAAAATATTTGGGAGAAGAAATGTTTATGGGGGGGAGGGAGGAGTTTCATGGGGAAGATATAGAGGTTTTTTCGGGGGGGAGATATAGAGCTTTTTAAGGGGGGGAATAAAGTTTTGAGAGGAAAAAAAACCAGAGTCCAGAGTCCAGAGTCCAGAGTCCAGAGTCCAGGGTCCAGAGTCCAGGGTCCAGGGTCCAGTCCAGCTTTTAGGATATGCCAGAATTTTCCGCGCGCGGTGTGACCTATTTATATCATTTTTCAATAAAAACATGTAGTGTCTGCTGTTAAGTTTTGAACGTCTACTAGATTTATACTAAAACAATTAGATTATTCGCTCTCGATTTCTATGCGTGATAGTTGTCCACTATCACGCGATAGAAATCTCGAGCTCATAATCTAACTACGGTTTAGCAGGAAATCGCTTGTTAAATATAACTTGGAAGAAGAAAATTTAGGCTGCTAATTACGCGACTGGAAAAACTACGCTCTACTCATGCACACTGTTCTGGCGTTAGTTATACTCAAAAATAATTAAAAACTATATCCCGCTTCACTCGATCGGCCAAACCTGAAACGAGGGCGTTAACGCTGAAATCCTACATGAGATTATCAGCCGCTTTTAGATTTCCAGACCAGCTAATAATATCCTTTCCGGTAGGGTATTTATACCGCGTTTACATATTCCGTTTTATGCGACGATGCGAGCCTTCTGCCATGAAATAGTAAAACATGTAAAAAGACTAAATTGTACCGACATAGGATTTTAGAACGGTATATAGACTACGAGCCGGTCTCTTTTCACTCAAGGATAGTCAAGCAATCATCATAACGCGCGCATCATGTTTTCACGCCGCAGGCGATTTTCACCGCGCTGGCTCGCACCTCTCGCGTGTCCTTTGTGCTTTGTCTTCTCGTATACTTTCCGGTATCAAGTACAAATAAATACACTGAGAGCGAACCGAAATGAACTCACACCGGTTTGAAAGTCGAGCTGGCATAAGCAACTCTAATTTTATTCTGGTTCTAACTTGCGAAATACGGGCAAGATTCGTTAGCGCAGGGCTTCTCAGTTGCTAGCGAAGTATTTTTGGTTCTTTTGGTGCACTGAAAAATAGTCGCAAGCATCAGAAAAACGAAATATTCAGTCAAAAGAAAACAAAGTGACTGTTTAGCAGGCGGGCGTGAAATACACAGGCTTTGCGACTTTGCGTACGAAAATGAAATAAGGCAATAATTCCGGTTGATTTGCTGCAAGTACCTGAAGACGTTTTCCTTTAGTGATCTTTAGTCTGTGCCGCATTGTTTGTAGGTAATTTTCGCCGTCATCACCTTTGCTTGCTTTAAATTTGCAACGCAGAATGGCAAAAACAACACCGAATAACAAACAGCTCTTCTTTCTTAACTCTTTGATCAGAAAGATCAGAAAGTCTACCATGTCTGCCAGTCTGCGGGACTTGGCCATCCTGTTAAAAAAGCTTGCCAGTGAACGGGCTACACTGAAACCAGGGTCTGCTTGAGGTTTATTATGGTAAAGAAGGCTTACATACCTGGTTATGAGAGATTAAAATCGAATTAGACTGCAGTTTTGTTAAAACTTGTCTCAACTTTAAACAACTGGCCCAAACTTGTTTCAACTAATCATCCCGCCACAAAATCATCTGACAGACGTCAGACCGACATCAGACCTTTTGATATGACATAACTGAGTTGTCCTAGCTCGGCAGAGCGCAAGTCGACGCAGGTTATAAAATGTACATATAGATGCAAATTGAATTTTGGACGCTATAAGGATTAATGCATACTTACCAGTTTTAAGGGGTTTTGAAAGAGTAGCTTGGAGTTTGTAATAAAGTTTGAGTATTAATGGGCTTTTAACAAACCGCGTGAAAGACGATTCCTGCGCCCTGGTGGAGACCTGCGAGGGGCCGCGCGCAAATCATGCAGTCATCATGTGCTAGGTTTTGTTAACCAAGGGCGCTTATCAGCTTAAAATTTATCGTTTTCTCATCATTTTGCAGATCCCATCGAGACCCATCATCGGGAAAATCTGTGACAAAAAAGTATGTACAGCGTTTAACATATGTTTGTTAATTTAGTTATCACCGATTTTATTTCAAGTTATTGATTTTGCTGTCGTTGATCTTTTCAATGCATCTTTTCAACTTTTTTTGATTTTTCAACCTTACTGATTTTCTGCCACAGTTGTAAGCATCCTAAGTTTTTATCAAACACTTTTGAGATCACATTCTCTTGGCCCGTCAGAGAGCGGATTTAACTGTAGTTTAAAGCGTTGTTCGCCATTAGGCAGATTGGGCGCTTAGCAGCTTAAAATTCACCGTTTTCTCGGCGTCATTTTGCTGATCCCGCCTGGTGGAGACCTGTAAGGGGCTGCGCGCAAATCATGCATTCATCATGTGTTACTTTCTGTTTACCAAGGGCGCTTACCAGCTTAAAATTTTAATCGTTTTCTCGTCATTTTGCAGATCCCATCGAGATCCATCATCGGGAAAATCTGTGGCAAAAAGGTATGTACAGCGTTTCACATATGATTGTTTCATAGTTAGTTATCACCGATTTCATCTCAAGTTATTCGTTTTGTTGTCGTTGATCTTTTCAATGCATTTTTTCTTACTGATTTTCTGCCACAATTGTAACTGCAACCTTTTATTAAACACTTTTGAGATTACATTCTCTTGGCCCGTCAGAGAGCGTATTTAACTGTATTTTAAGGCGTTTCGAAAGAGCGGACGCATGGTGTTCACGATCAGTTGTGACGAAAAGGGCTGAAGTTTAAGTTCTGCAAGAGAATTTTTTTCTGCGTCGGGTATTCAAAGTTATGATCTTCTATGGAAGAGGGGACGTAAGTGGACTTAATGTTGTAAGTAGCTTGCAACATTCGTATTTCGCTTCTAATCTGATTTAGTATAAATCTGCTAGCGTTCTATCACTAATAGTGTTCTCTGATTGGCTACACTACTCACTATCTATTCTGTTGTAGATAGTGAGTAGAATTTTCCGCGCACGGTGTGACCTATTTATATCATTTTTCAATATAAACATGTAGTGTCTACTGTTAAGTTTTGAACGTCTACTAGATTTATACTAAAACAATTAGATTATTCGCTCTCGATTTCTATGCGTGATAGTTGTCCACTATCACGCGATAGAAATCTCGAGCTCATAATCTAACTACGGTTTAGCAGGAAATCGCTTGTTAAATATAACTTGGAAGAAGAAAATTTAGGCTGCTAATCACGCGACTGGAAAAACTACGCTCTACTCATGCACACTGTTCTGGCGTTAGTTATACCCAAAAATAATTAAAAAATACATCCCGCTTCACTCGATCGGCCAAACCTGAAACGAGGGCGTTAACGCTGAAATCCTACATGAGATTATCAGCCGCTTTTAGATTTCCAGACCAGCTAATAATATCCTTTCCGGTAGGGTATTTATACCGCGTTTACATATTCCGTTTTATGCGACGATGCGAGCCTTCTGCCATGAAATAGTAAAACATGTAAGAAGACTAAATTGTACCGACATAGGGTTTTAGAACAGTACATAGAGATAGAGATCTCGAGCTCATAATCTAATTGTTAAAGAGGCGTCAACTTTCGCTCTCGATTTCTATGCGTGATAGTTGATTCGGCCTTCGGCCTCATCAACTATCACGCGATAGAGATCTCGAGCTCATAGTCTAATTGTTAAAGAGGCGTCAACTTTCAGGCAATCACGTCACCATCCTGAGACGTGAAAGTTAATTAAAAGAACGGTATGCATGAAAAAAAGTTGTACATGGTCGCAAAGCGCTCGTCGAGTTACGGGTAATATAATACACCTAGTAGGAACATTTCAACGTCTGCGTATTCGAGTCGATTCCAATATTAACACAGCCCGCAACGCTTCCGACATTTAACTGCTCGAGTATTTTGTTTTCTAATTATATTTAACAGACTTCTTGTTTTCGGATCGGAGACAAAATAACCAAAGATTTCTTCCTGTCAGCGGCTCCGTATCGCGCGAATGTGCTATATTCTTTTATAAGCGTGAAATTCGTTCATTGCTTCTTTTTAATTAAGATTCTACTTTTATTCATGGCGTTTTAGAGATACAAGTTTTAACTACGGTTTAGCAGGAAATCGCTTGTTAAATATAACTTGGAAGAAGAAAATTTAGGCTGCTAATCACGCGACTGGAAAAACTACACTCTACTCATGCACACTGTTCTGGCGTTAGTTATACTCAAAAATAGTTTAAAAATACATCCCGCTTCACTCGATCGGCCAAACCTGAAACGAGGACGTTAACGCTGAAATCCTACATGAGATTATCAGCCGCTTTTAGATTTCCAGACCACTATAATATCCTTTCCGGTAGGGTATTTATACCGCGTTTACATATTCCGTTTTATGCGACGATGCGAGCCTTCTGCCATGAAATAGTAAAACATGTAAGAAGACTAAATTGTACCGACATAGGGTTTTAGAACAGTACATCTTAGACTACGAGCCGGTCTCTTTTCACTCAAGGATAGTCAAGCAATCATCATAACGCGCGTATCATGTTTTCACGCCGCAGGCGATTTTCACACTGGCTCGCATCTCTCGCGTGTCCTTTGTGCTTTGTCTTCTCGTATACTTTCCAGTATCATGTACAAATAAATACACTGAGAGCGAACCGAAATGAACTCACACCGGTTTGAAAGTCGCGCTGGCATAAGCAACTCTAATTTTATTCTGGTTCTAACGTGCGAAATACGGGCAAGATTCGTTAGCGCAGGGCTTCTCAGTTGCTAGCGAAGTATTTTTGGTTCTTTTGGTGCACTGAAAAATAGGCACAAGCATCAGAAAAAGGAAATATTCAGTCAAAAGAAAACAAAGTGACTACTTAGAAGGCTTTTCTGGATCAAAACAGGAAAATTAATTACATTATATGTGCTAGAATCTACACTGGGTTGATTTTGTTGCCTCAAATTAAAACTGCATTTAGTGGTGAAAACGTTTAATTCAAGAGTCACTGAAAACATTGATTTGTATTGGTTCCTTTTCGTTCTGTTTGGACAGAAATTATTTTCTTTTCAAGTTTGTATCATTCCTATTTATTCTTGGGTTTTTCATTTTGAACTTTACCTTTTTATCCTACTTTTTTTGTATTAACTGGAATTGTCAAAGAGGCACCTTCTCTAGATGCAAGAGACGACACTCTAAAATACCCTCGGAAACAATACACGCGGTTTCAAAAATCCTATTTAAAAGTAACAAAATAACGCAACCTCATTAGAGAAAAGAATTCCCAAATTTCAAATCCAAACAGTTCAAAAGTTTTATTTTTAGACGAATCACGCATGACTCAGACTACATGTGATGTGCACATCTTAACGAACTCATAAAGCGCGTGGTTTCATTCGCGAGTGAAAAGTGAAGGGAGTGTGGAGTTATCTCTAGAGTAAAATGTACACGGAGCATTGTTTTTCAACACGTTTCACCTAATATGATTCCTGCGTCATGAACCACCCATGAGTAACCAAAAATGAAGAAAAATTCGCCTATAAAACGAGTTTTTCACAGTAAAGACTGATCGACTTCCTGAGAATATCAGATAACGATCTGTGTGTGAATTTCCTTTATACTTTCTGACCATAAGCGAGTCATGACCGAAATCAAGACAGATCACGACGACTACGTTAAATCTGGCGACCAATGTTAAGAAATGTGGAACTTGAGTATTAGCTTCATCATTTCTATACATCAAGACTTCTCTCATGACCCTAGCTGATCCCAACAGCGCTGATTTCTGAATTAGCCCAGTGTTTCCAGTGTTACCTCAGTGTGTCTCCAGGCTCCCCATCCTTCAAACCTGTCTGGTCAGGTATTGAATACTTTTCAACTTTTTCATCTTCTTTCCCTTCCACTCTCATATCATAGGGGATTGCCACATCTATTATTTGGTATCTCTTCTCAGTCTAAATCTGATTTTCTTGCCTCGTTATCAGTCTCAGGATGTTAAAATCGCACAGCAACTTACCTAATCCTCATTTTCAGTTAATTATGCACTCAGGGACTCGTCTGTTCGATCGAAACCACACTTCCCTATCTAGCCACAGTGAATTTGTCTTTGTACATTATCATGTCTTCTCTTGTATTCCTTTCTGCTAGTTTTGGGCACGCGCTTATACATTGGCCCTATGCGCGTACATAGAGTGCTGATTGTCTCAATGGATGGGTTGCACATTCTGCGCTTTGGATTATCCTGAGACTTGTCAATTTCTGAATTGATGCGGTTTGTTCGTGGAGCTTGTTCTTGCGAAGCAATGATTAGAGCTTCCATTTGCCTCTTACAGCTTGCCTTTTCTAAGCCAGTAGGGCCGCCGCCTTCTCGTCTTCTTCTTCTTCTTCTTCTTCTTCTTCTTCTTCTTCTTCTTCTTCTTCTTCTTCTTCTCCTCCTCCTGTTTAGTGACTGCTGTTAAAGGAAATACAAGAGAGCATCAAGCCACAACCTGTGACCTTCAAGAACAGTATTTGGCTTATTGTGACCTTGAAATCCCACAGCCGTTTGTATCTTTCGGAATCACATACTGTATACACCCCCCTCACCACTTTCTTCACAGTCATCCCACCCAATCATGTGGCCACGACTTGTACTGCTTCTGAGCAAGTGTAGTGCATTCAAATGCAGTATCACTAACCCCCTGTCTTGCTCATAGACCAAATTTATGCTGCCATCAGTAGATCTTCGGTCTCGTTTTTCAACTCCCCTCTTTCAAGCCATTGCCATGACGTTGGGTAATTGTCCATTGAAAGGTGTTTCTCTTGGTATCTTGGGGCTCGTTCTTTCAAGTATGTTGCTTTATCTTTGACTGAGTCACTCCATGTGTATGGTTTCCTTATCCTCCTTGTCGACATGTATCGACAGTGTCATCCTAAGAATCTCTGCTCGGACCAAGTGCAAAATATGAAGGAAATCAACTAATCACAAAGAATACAGAAAACAGAGCAAAACGACATAGCAGCGATTTTAAGAGCTTATATTTTTTCCATCAATTTTAAAAGCCGTGAATTTCGTCTTTAGTTTTGCTAGTTTGATAAACCTTTGCAGCCATTGTAAATGTACAGCACACCACAAACAGAGGATGGTAAGCCTGTGTTCTACAAACTCGCACCCAGTTCTTTACTCGTTTCTAAAGTGGCCAATAGCGTCCATTGAGCCATCTGAGCTCTAAGAGCTGGGAATACGTGTATAAAATACCTAAAAATTATTATTATTATTATTATTATTATTATTATTATTATTATTATTATTATTATTATTATTATTATTATTGTTGTTATTATTGTTATTACTATTATTATTATTATTATTATTATTACTATTATCATCATCATTATTATTATTGTTTTATTTTTTAACCTAGAAATCTCGATGTCCAGGGCGAGAACAGCACTTCTCATTTTCATGTTGTTTGGTTTTAGGTTATCTTTGTTTGCCAGCTGTTCGCGAATCAGGAAAAATGGTTTCTCTCCAGGTCACAACAATCATTTTATTCACGTTTGTGTCTAAATTTCCAAACGGAAGAGCGTCCACAAAGGGTATGTTACTCTCAACACGAAATCAGTCATCTTTGGGCAGACCTAGATACAGTAGAACCCCGGTACTAACTCCCCCGCTAACTCGAAGTAAGTCCCATTTTCCTTGGATTTGATTCCCCGCTAACTCGAACTAAATTTCGTTTCCCTTGATCAAAATTTACCCCGATAATTCGAATCAGTCTGGTTCTTGCCGGCATATACACTTTCACAAATTTTGCACAAAAGTGAGACAGTACTGAATAAAAAATTTAACGCGAACATCTTTATTTAGCCTGTCAGGCGTTCAGATAGTGGTCTCCCCTGGTTTTTTTCACGCTCTTTCGCTCGCTTTATTTTCGCTCGCGCTCCACTATCTGAACGCCTGGAACAGGCTAATCTTTATTCAGTAAATTAGCATGTGTAATCAAATGGGATACTCGTGAAATTAGGAAGTAATTTCATTTGCGTTTTGTCAAAATTCAAATAATTTCCCTCGCCTTATACTGAATAAAGATTTACACACAATTTTTTTCATACAGTACTGTCTCAGTTTTTATGAAATTTTTTGTAAATGTAAATTCCCGGTTCTTGCAACTCGTCGCGGATGCCCATTGAAAGATCCCATTAGTTCTTTTTGTCGTGTAATCGGATTTAAACACTAAAACTAACACTACAGCAATTCGATTTTAATTAGTGCAACGAACAGATCACTTATTTGACAGTCATTTCCCGGTCTTATGATCTCGAGTGTAACTGAGTTACATTCACAGTACTGAAACTAGATAAGTTTAATTTGCATTGCACTGCAGACTGGAGTGCTGAAAAGTCAGTAAACTATCAATTATTAACAACGCAAATTGAATATTCAATCGACCCCGATAACCGACGAACCCCCGCTAACTCGAACTGTCTTTTTACGTTTTTCGTTTCTCTTCAGAGTTCGAGTTACCGGGGTTCTACTGTACAAGGAAAATAAGCCAACAAAACAGCACGTTAAACAATTATTAAAAAATTAAATATGATTATCGAGGGGGCACATTAATTAACTTTAAAATTTGAATTGGATGGTATCATCGCTGCTTTATGTTATTAGCTCAACTGTTACCTGTTATCATTATTTCCAGATATTTTACCCAGTGTAAAGACAATGCCATGTCCTGATGGCGTTCATTTTTGCCCTGAGGGAAATATTTGTTGCTATGTGCCGTCTACTCGCTCTTATTCACATTGCTGTCCCCAGAAATGTTGCCCGACTGGATTGCGTTGTACCCCTCTATTTTATCAGTAAGTTTAAAAATGTTGGTTTTTTTTAAGTGCTTATCAATGTTTACTTTCTATATTTCCTTTTGACAGAACTGATTTACTCGCATGTTGTTTCTTGTTATAATCCAAAAGGTGACGAATGTGTAATGTGAATATTTGTACCACCAATACCTTCTTTTAAAACCAAGAGCTGTTGCTCAGTTCTTTATCCTTTCGTTTGAATCTGTCATAAAACTCATTTTGTTATTGTTATTGTTTTTCTTTGTTTTTTCTCTAAATTTTTCTTACTTTAGAATTTTCCTTGGAGACGAAGGAATTTAACTTGAAAGTCACAGCTCTACTCAAAGCAATGTTCTTAAACTAAGGTGTACAAGCAAAATTACACCCTGGTACAGTCTCCCAGCAGCGCAATAGCTCGTAATCTTGTGTTTTGAGGTCTACAGCACGAGCGCAAATCGGATCTATGAAGGAAAAAAATCTTTTGTCCCACGTTAGGAGAATGTGTTTGTATGTAGAATAAGTGGAGATTGGTGAATTTAAGGAAAATTAAACAATATTTAAGATTCTGGGTCACTGAAAGAAAATTCACAATTCATAATGGCCATGGACATCTGAACATCAATCATGCAGATGTACTCTTGCGTGGTTACCTGTCTAACTGTTGTAAGTAAAATTCATTGATTAAATTTATTCATTTATTTCTTCAAGTTATATAACCAAACACGATATCACGTCCTATTTCTAAAACTCAAATTATTATAACGTAATAAATAATATAACTTAAGTTAATCACCTCTTATCCATGAAAATGTCCTGCGTTTAAGCGTTTGGTCTTTATCTTGCGGGTCCGTAAAATGTATTTGTTTTTAATTTTCTATTCTTATCTTGATCTCGTTGGGTCGATGTTATTCTTGTTGTTATTGTTGTTGTTGTCGTTGTTGTTGTTACGCAGCTGCTGTCGGGGTGAATATGGATTCTGCCCTAACTCTGGAAAGTAAGTTTAAAATTACATTTTATCTTTACATTTGTATTTATCTCCAGTCTCCCCCCCTTTTTTTTTTCAACTGCCTTTTTCTTTTCTGACACTCTCCACCATCTGTACACTTGGAACAGGATAGTTTGCAGTAGATGGAAGAGAAAATCAGCGACCGAACAGCTTGTGCGAAGAATGGCTTGTTAGAAGGTGCCTCGACTGATAAAACAATTTGAACTCGATGAAAAGCACTAGCAGTTGTTTTCATTCTCGGCAGTATTAGGTCGTTGCTTGGGTAGGCAAAAAGTGGAGCTTAAAACAGTTTGCTTCATCACACCAACACCAATCTGGCTTTGACTTCTCAGACTTCTGTTGTGAAATGAAATTCTTGTTGTTTTGGAGTTGAACGATTGTGCTAAATCTTGGCATGTTTACTTCATGTTGTAAAATTAAGAACCTTGACCGTGCTGATCGTGAAATCAACACAGGTGGTCACATTTGCAAACAATGTCAATATCCACCGCGGTCAAACGTCTGAGGCAGTTTTTTTCGTTTAAATCCGTAACATACACCTAATTGCAATAACGTTGTCATACAAAAAAAGCAAAAACGAATAAAGAAAAAAGCCAAATAGGAATTAATTATCCATGCAAATTACATTGTCAGATTTTAATAATACTCAAAGCACTTACTCGCTACGGTATAATACATCAATTTTGTATCAATGGAGTTGATGAAACGTAAATTGGCCTCCATATGGACTTTTTAAGCGGCTCTGAATGTAGTAAGCGTGCCTATTTTAGTGCTACTTGCCTTTTTCCTTTTCTTTTTTTTTTTTCATTTTTGTTTGACAACGATATTGAAATTAGGTGTATATTCACGATGCAGTCGAAGCATGAACAAGGATATATCTGAACATCTGAACAAAAATTACTCCTAGAAATAACGCTGACAAGTCCGTTTCCTGTTTTCAAACGCTTAGAACTTTTTTAGCAAAGTTCAAAGCATTTTAATAAATCAACAGGATACTGGTACAGTATCAAACTTAAAACAGTGAAAATAATTCCCTTATCTTTAAAGTACTTTTCTTATTTTTCTCGTCTGACCGCGGAAAAATGTCGACATCTGTTCTTGTTTAACCAAAATATCGAGACCACCGCCAGGAATAAACAAAAGGTTAGGTTTAGCTGTTATTAGGCCTCCGTCGTGCGTACGCGCACGTTCGCGCCGAAAAGTAAAATGGACGTTTTTTGTTTTTCATTTTCGTCGTCGTCGTCGTCGTCGTCGTCGTCCTAAGTCAGTTCACTTAGTCCTCTTGGGGTCGCGCGGCCTCTGAACAATGGTCTTGCTGTTATAATGACGTAAACAGATAGATTTTATCAGGTTTGAAATCCAATCGCTCAAACACCGGACATTCTCCTAGTGAATAAACAATATCATGATGATCGCAGAAAACTTCAGGGTAGTATTGACGAAATACATTAGAATTGCTGCAGACGTGTTTATAAATCGTGTTTTTAAAGGGAATACGGTGACAGATCGTGACAGTGCGCATATCGGACATCCACAAGCACGCAGTTCACAGTTCGTCGCAAGCCTAAGTGTGCCAGGGTTGCCACTTAGCCAAAATATTGCATCACACTTTCACGGTTTTCGTCACGCAGGTTCACATGCTGTCTCCTTCGTGGGGGGAAGGGGAGATGCCGTTGAGCCACCATGGGCCGCCTGTAAATTCTTCAGAATACCCCAAATATCTTTCTTCGATTGTGTCAAAGCATTAGTCAAAATGTTGCTTCAAATAGCCACTGTTTTGTTCACACAGATTCACGTGCTGGGTCTCCTTGAAATTTTAAAAGAGTGTACATGAGGGTCACCGGAGAAAGGGTGGGCAGAGTTACCATCGGCCGCCTGTAAATTCTTCAGAATTTCTTGTATTAAGGGCATTCTTGTTGGACTTTGAGGAACAAACCTACATGTAAGTAAGGAACGTGGATGGGCAAGGAATTCCTTCCGTCAACCACAAATTCTATGGAACGTCTTTCAGGTCAACTTGGCTATAACCTAGCTTGAGCGCAAAACCTCTCGCATAGCTTCTAATTGGGGCATTTGGTACAAAGATCAATGAACGAGTGATAATCCAGAGATTCCTGGTTAGCGCTCTTTATCGATCCATAACACTTCACAACAACATTCAGTTTCATTGTGGCCATTATTCTCAAAATCATTCAAAATTCATCAATTAGAGAGTGAACAAATAAACTCACTGCCGCCGCTCAATTTTCATGGCTTGTTCGGAAAACATGAAACACTTCAAAGGCATCCACAGTTGTGACCAAATGACTAAACAACTCTGGGTTATTGGGTTAAGGGACCGTCTTCTGTGTCTGTCCCGCAAAAATAACAATTGCTCCAACTTCTCCCCCCCCCCCCCCTCCCTTGAAAATTCCTGCTTGAGCCATGACCTCTCAATCACCTCTTGCATTTGGCTCTCTAATCGCGCGTGTTTAGTGTCGTTTCTTTCCTATTGTTTTTTGAAACACTTTTTGGTCTTACGTCGTTGAGTCCATGTTATTGTTGTTGCTACACAGATGCTGCGGTCGTGGTAGGACGGGAATTTGCTGCGAAAGGTAAGATTAAAATCTTGTTTCCCTGTATATTTACATTTCTCTCTTTTCCCGCTTGCTTGCTTGGAGCAGGCAAACTTGCACTAAAGATGATTGATAACATCTATGCTGTAGGACCGAGTTAAAAACGATCAAATGGACAATTGTGCAAAGAATGGCGTGTAAACTCGAGGGGGAACGTTGTTTCAGTGGGTGGGTTAAAAGGCAAACTTAGGATAATTTGTACCATCTGTTCACCCTGGCTTTGACTTCTACAAGACGATACAGTTTCTTAGCAGTCAGTGTTCTCAAAATCATTAATTTATTAACAGGGTGAAAGACACTTTCAAAACTGAACTAGCAATTTTTTTGCATTCTCGGCAGTATTAGCTAGGTAGTTGCTTGGTAGGCTAAAACTGGAGCTTAAAACAGTTTGCTTTATCACATGAACACTTATTTGGCTTTGACTTCACAACAAGATTCAGTTTCATTGTAGCCATTGTTCTCCAACTCATGATAAATTATCAATCAGAAAATGAACAAATAAACTCACTGCCGCCGGTCAAGTTTCATGGCTTGTTCGAAAAACAGGAAACACTTCAAAGGCACTGCTTCAAAGGCATCTACAATTGCGACTAAATAACTAAATAACTATCCCGGTTAAGTCTGTGCTATTGGGTCAAGGAACCGTCTTCTGTGTTTGTCCAGTAAAAATAACAATTTATCCAACTTAACGCCATTAAAAATTCCCGCTTGAGCCAATGCCCTCTCAATCACCTCTCGCGTTTAGTTCTCTATCGCGCGTCTTAAAAAGCAATACATGCTTCATCTCTTAAATGGTCAGATGTAGCTGATGATGTAAATATCCATGAACTGATACAGTTATATAGACCTGAGTGTAATTTCAACATATATCTGTTATGAGAAAGATGTTTTAATCAGTAAATGACACAACAAGCGGCTCGGAAAAAAATCCGAGTGCTCCCAACAGGAGTCGAACCTACGACCTTCTGGTTACTAGTCCAGATGCTCTACCACTGAGCTACAGGAGACTCGTGAGAGCTAAGGCCATTAAACTAGGTTTATGTGACAAATGTCCTGCATACTGCTAGGACTGAAATGTCGATAGGTGGCATATTCGCAATGAGATGAATGTGATGGTGAATTTTAAGCCTGGTGCGGAATATATGAGAAAGATGTTTTAATCAGTAAATGACACAGGAACCTAAACAGTTTAATGGCCTTAGCTCCCACGAATCTCCCGTAGCTCAGTGGTAGAGCATCTGGACTAGTAACCAGAAGGTCATAGGTTCGACTCCTGCTGGGAGCACTCGGATTTTTTTCCGAGCCCCCTGTGTCATTTTCTCATATTAATTCACCAGGCTTAAAATTCACCATCACATTTATCTCATATATATGTTATGTTGTGTGTGTGTTTCCTTTCTTTACATGTGCTAGTCCTAATAATTATGTACTTGTATCTACATAATGTAAAGTTAGTGTATAACTTAGCTTAAATGCCCATTTAGTTTACCATATTTAGAAATCTTGGGCTCTAATTCTACAGCTAACACGACAGTGGCCAACTCGAAGGCCGTCGCTCCTTTGGCCGCTGTGGACGTACTTACTCAGATTGTGATTTTCTTTTACGCTTCTCTATAGTAAATGGTTGTAAATGTGTTATAAAAAATAATTGTTAATGTCAATGCTGTAAACAGTGTGAAACAAAGTTGAACTTGAACTTGAACTTGAGCTTTAATACTTCTTGGTTCTATGTCGTTGAGTCCATGTTATTGTTGTTGTTACACAGATGCTGCGGTCCGCGCTCCAATCCCTTTTGCTGCCCTCGAAACGCCAGGTAAGTTGAAAATCTTTTTTTCTCTGTATATTTATATTTCTCTCTAGCTTCCTGTGTTTTTCCCGCTTGCTTCTTCGGAACAAGCTAGCTTGCAATAAATAAATAAAAACAAATAATAAACTTTATTGGGTGAACACAATCACTGTTGGACCCAGTAGTTTACATTTTGGCCCGAAAAACACCCCTAAAAAAGCCCAAAAATACCTAATTAATATAAAAATAAAGAAAAAAGGATACACCTAAACGCAATAACGTTATCATATAAAAATGAAAAAAAAATGAAAAGAAAATACCCAAATAGGAATAAATTAGGTACGCTAACTACATTCAGGGAATTCTCTGACGAAGAAATAAGACTCAAAAGGTCTCTAAGGTTGCCAATTTAACTTGTTTCAACTCATTTGACATCAAATTGAAGTATTGCACCGTCGTCCATAATTGCTTTGAGAATTATGAAGGTCTAAGAAATAATTTGCACGTCTAATTAATTCCTATTCTTTTTTCCATTTTTGTATGACAACGTTATTGCAATTACGTGTATATTAAAAAGTACAAAATTGAATTAATGTGGAAAGAATGGCCTGTTAGGTTAAAACAGTTTAAAATCAACGAGAAAGGTTCTTTTACTGGCTGGGTAAAAAGGCAAGCTATGAATACAGTCGAAGCTCTCGTAAGCGACTACCTCGGGAATTCAGAAAAGTGGTCACAACTGGAGCTGTCGCCTACGAGAATGGGCTCTCGTAACCGACCACATGATGAAACAATAGAGAGTGATCGCTTATAATAGCTTTGAGCGTAAAGCTTGGAATATGTTAATGGTTACTAATAGTTTTGTAGTAATAATATTGAATAGTTTTTTTATTGCCTATCACAGAAGAGGTCCGCGTAGGTACAAGTCAAAGAACCGTTAGCACTTGTGTTATGTCAGTACTCTAAATTTGAGCAAGAACTGAGTGCTTTTAGTAAAGTGTCGACTGAGTGGTAGCCTGCGAGCAAGCTCTGAGTGGTCGCTTACGAGAACTTAAAAACAAAGGAAAAAGCCCGTTGGTAATTCACAAAAGTGGTCGTGATCGTGGTCGCGGTCGCTTACAAGAAGATGCAGTTTCTTTGCAACAATGTTCCAAAATCATTCCTAAATTCATCAATTTTGAACAATTTTAATTTTAATGTTAATTTTAATTTAACTCACAGCCGCAACAAATTTTTATTCTTGTTCGAAAAACATGAAATACATTAAAGGCATCTACTGTGAATTGTGACTAAATAACCCGGGCCCTGGGTTCTGGTTGCTAATATTTTGCAGTTTCTAGCAGGCACAATTGCAATGTTCTGTGTTTGATCCGTAATAACCGTCCCACGAACCGGGAGATCTCGTGGTTATTGATGCTTTTTTGGTTGTTTGTTTGATAGTTTTTTAATTTATGCAAGGAGAGAATTGAATTTATTTCACAATATGTTTCTCTTCGTTAATCGTTAATCAACAATGAAGTTTGATCTGATCCTCTAACTTGCTATCTTTCGATATCTTTTGTCAGACTCTCTTCTCACGAAGTTTTCACATATAAATCTCAGTTTAATAACTCGCTCTTGTTGGGCTGTTAATCGAAACATCTTCTTTACCACTTACTCTTACGTTTGAACCTCCTATCTGGTCTACATTTTCAAGAGGCATAGCCGAGATAAGTTATGACGGTTATGAATTTTGTCCCGGATGACCGATGTATAAATTTCAGTAGAATCTTGCTACGAAACAACTGCAAGAGTCAGTGGAGCTCAAATTTCATTCGATTCTACGTACAAATTGATAAATTTAAAGAACCAGTAAACGCAGCTCTTATAAGCCATTCAAAAAGTGAAAAAATAATTAGATTGTACTCGGTCTATAGCAGAGTGAGTGACTGACTACTTACGTTGACAGGGGCGTAGCTACCTGTAGGCTGAAAAAGTCCAAAAATATATATATAACACGAATAAAAAAAAAAAGAAATAAAACACAATTATTTTAAAAAGCACAATTTTCCTCGTCGTTTTTCTCTGGTTGTTTCTTTGAAATGTTGTTTATACTGTTTATAAGACAACGGACGGCGTTTTTCCACACCCGAATGTCGGTTACCGAGGAGCGGGGTGGATGGTAAAGAGTGAACGCGTTGTGGTCACCTCATTTTGATTTGCTAGGCTTACCATGGCCAAAAAATCAATTACAGATTATAGGCGGCTTATGAACCATTTTAAATGACACTGAGTTAGAGCAAGGAAATAGAACATGGCTAAAATTCACAAAAACCTTGAGTAGAACTTAGTGAAGACCTGGATTGTTTTACTATGCGTAGAGACTTCCTATTAGCGATTTTCTAATGAACTGGCGCGTGAGAATTCAACAGCGATGTGCATGTGCAATTCAGATTTAGATAAATAACAGCATCAGTGAGAAACGAAACCATTAGGGCCTGTTTACAAGGAGGTAAGGTAACCCTTCAGTGGGGAGTGGATGAATTTGGAAAATTGCGCGTACCTCTGGAAAAATCCTGGCTAGGCCCCGACTCGAAGATGACTCTCTTGATTGTGTCGACTTCTTGATATCACAGACACAACTTTTAGCACTCCAAATTCCATACACGTCGCTCTTCTGTGGATAACTTCGATAACCACTCTCAACAATAGCATCATTATATTTCGTCAAAGTAGAATGCCGGGATTAATAGCACAGATTATTCCACCAGACTGTTTCCTGTTTTCTCTTGTGAAAACAATCCTTTTTTATGGATATCTTGAATACAATCGCCACCAGCCACAAAAGGTGAATTGAGTTTTCCAACACAGAATTCAGTTCAGTGACATCAGCAAAATCAAACACTGTACCATAGAAGATTTATGATTACGTAATCCGAATGTATTCCGACTGTTCTCATCGACTGTGTCAGGAGCCATAATCGGGGATTATGGCTCCTGACTGTATGATTCACAATCGAACGCAAGTACAATCAGGATATACTCCTGACAAAAATACTCTAATGACACACCGCTGTTCGCTGTGATCTAACGGTATTTCTCCTAAATTTTACCGCAACATATTTCATACTACTGAGCGTGAAATCACTGATAAGCGACACGGGTTTTCACTCTAATCAGCGGGAACCCGATTACCTTAGCTATAAGATTAGCGCCTAAAAATAACGAAAACACCTCCGACAAGCCCAGAAAACACAGCGACGTTACTCTCTTGGGGATACCGAACATCACACGAACAACAGCGAATGGACACGACTCATCCACCGAAACAACGACTACAATGCACTGATGTGTTCGTATAATCCCTTGGTTCAATAGCAACCACGAGATATTAAAAAAAACAGATCACTCATCCACCTAGACGATGATTTTGTTGTCGTTATTGTTGCTTTTGTTTTCGTTTGTTACGCAGATGTGACAATCCAAACCGAGGCTGTATTCGTCGTGGAGGAATTCGAATTCCGTGGCAACTGATGTCGAGACCAGCTGACCAATCAATCGAGGAAGAAGCTTCGCTGGCAGGTACGTACATTCGACTCATTTTAATCACCTGCTGCACTGAATCGTAAGGTTTGTTGAGCTCTGTAAAATTAACTGACATCTAAAAATGCAAAATAGTTTTCTTCACAAAGAAGTTTTGTGAGGGACTTAGCCTCGTTCCCAGTCGTCCTCGGCGAAATATCAAATGTGACGTCACCCGACGAGCTCGGCGGGAAAATTCGCCTCGGACGCCATGCGCTATCGCGCTCGGTTCCAAGTCTCTCTCATTCACATCGATAGAGCATTAAGGCCTGGGGACGAGGCTTTGAGGAACGTTTATGCACTCTATCAGGTCCGGTCCGATTTCGGAATTGGGGTCATAAAATTCGGATCCTTGATTTTTTCCTTCTTATAAACTGAGGCTTCTTTAGTATACACTTATCCAACATGCTCGTTCATTATGAGACCTGAAGGCCCTTTATATTACCTACCTGGTAAAAAAAAAGGTCCTAAAATGTATCTTAGAAAGGCGAATAAAGAGAGTGCACGCGTGTAAACAAAAAGAATCGCAAAAGTTCGGACATGTTTGGTGGATTCGAATTTTAGCGAAAACGTTTGTGCATTCAAGGGTCCAGCAAACAACATTTGTAAAGCGGGTCGGCGGATTTACCTTCAACCCCACTCTGGGGAAGGGGGAAGGGCTGGTGGAGGGGAGATTTTTGCCCAGCATAATTACGAGTATAATAGGTGTATTCAAACAGTACTCGATTTTGGATGTATAACACATGCATGAACTCTAATGATTCCTTGATTTAAAATTTGCTTTCTACTCACTTGCAGGCAAGTATTGAGGTGTGATCTTCTGTCTTTGGATTGACAAGGCATCCTCTCTTGATACCAAACAAAACTGATTTAAACACATTTGTAACTAACGAAACTAGTAGATTGTAAAGTTTCGTTAAATTTGTGGTCAATTTCTAATGTTTTTGTCTTGACTTCCCAAGCCAACTGCTTTTAAAAGGATAGAAACACAGTTAGCTTTTAATAGTTTTTATTTGCATGTCTGTAAGTTCTTACAGTATTGCAAATCATACAACTCAACAAAAAGAAAATTTCTTTTTGTTAAGCTGTATGCTTTTGCAATAAGGAGATAACAATCAAGTTACATCAGTCTAAACTGATAATAAATTATTGCATCAATTTAAGCATGATAGAATGGATCTTATCAATTGCATGTCTACAAAATATCAGAATTCATCAATTCTTTTGTAGCCTAATGTAGATAATTGTCTTCTACTTGGAAGGTGGTACGTGGTACCCTATTTTCCTGTAAAGCCTTTCTCTAAAAATTGAGTATTTAGGATAGGAATAAGTAAGTGAATTTCATCTTCAATTTGCTTGGATGCACAAGTAGGACAAAGTCTATTATCTCTTGGGATTTGATCATATCTACCAGTTTTAATCATTAGTTTGTGATTACCCATTTTAAGATGTTCAAGATAACAACAAGGTGTGTTTTCGTTTTTTAAAAGTGTTATAAAATGCTAGTTTCTTGGGGCCTTCACAGATTAGACATTAAGTTGTCGACATGTTGACAACTAATTCTGGCCGATGCAAGCATTCCACACACTGGAGTGGTAGTTGTCGACAACTAAGTCAGGCCAGCGAGAGCTTGGGAACTAACGTTCACTACGCATGCTCATAATGCAGTACGTGCATGCTGTTACGATAGTAGTCGACAACGTAACTAATCATTCCCACATACGAGTAAAACGGTCAACAACGTAGTTGTCGACAACTAAGCAGTTTCCCTTTTCGAAAAGGGAAACTGCTTAGTTGTCGACAGTTAAAAAATTAGCATTAAGTATTTGACAACTAATCTCACACACAGCGTTTTTTAGTTGTCGATAGCGTTTAGTTGTCAACAACTAAATATTTAGTCTATGGAGGCCCGTAGAGATTTGAATAGTATATTGCCAATGTAGGATATATTTGTGGTGCATTATAGGCTTAATATGTTGTGTTTGGTCTTAGATTTATTTAAGACCTTGGGGGTCAAAATCAGGCAAATTGTAGTAGAAACGATAGCTGGAAAGAGATGCTGGCATGCATACGTTAGTTCGCGCAGCAAACCAAACCGATCATTTTAATGATTTATTACGCCTGTGAGTGTAACATTTTGCAATAGTTTTTAAGTGATTATCAGTTTTAAATGGGATTTCAGTAATAAAAGATAAGAAGTGTTAGGTTATATGGTTGAATCATTCTATTTACATTAATCTATAGAAGTTATTATTTCCAGTTAGTTCTTATTGGAAATCTGGAATAAGCAAAAACGGGGACGTGCCACTGGACAGGGGTATGGGTTTTGGCCTCTCTGTCCTAAACAAATGATATAATTTTATCGGCGAGTATGTCCTAAACAGGGTCTGAACTTGTCCTAAACAGGGTATCGGTATGGTGAGCACGATTGATTCTCGTCATAAAATATGGCGTATACAGTATAAATCTGAAATTCTTTAAAACAAGGGAATGTATATTTTGTCATTTCGTGGAGGGTTTTGTCCTTCCAAGGGTAGGTATTTTTGAGCTTTTTTTTTTTCTTTAAACAAGGTCAGGGTTTCAGAGCCTCAGCGGCACCCCTGTACCCAAACACGGGTCAGGTGCCCTCCCCCCCCCCCGGGGAAAAACTCCGAGTACGGCAAGGGAGGAGAGGCTGTAGGAGTAATGGGCTGCTGTGCCAGGAGCCCATTACTATGCCTGAAGACGTGCCATCGAATTCAAACATTACAAACATTACAAACCAACGGACCGAGTAACTCCAAGTAAAATTAAACTATTTGAGAAGTTTTAACGCCTAAACAGTGAACCGTAGAGTTGGCGTTAAATTTAGGAGTTAAAATAATTTCGAAAAAGGAACTATTTTGAAGCTAAAATTTTGACACTGTATTTGGAAGTGTAAAAATAAATCCAACGACAGCAAAACTAACTCCAGTTTAAGAGTTGTAACGTACTCTAGCCCCGCATTGAACTCCAGCTTTACAACGTAATGACCTGATGCAGTGAAACTCTCTTTCGTGTCACGGCAGAAGCCGATTCAGTTGGGATTTCGAGTTTCCTTAATACTTATTAGGTTTTAAAGGATCGTTGTATAGGTCTTAGAACATCATCCAACATTTTTTATCTTGCAAGGCTGGGCGATGTTGTATTGGCGGTCTGGCCGGCCAATTACCTGGAAAAGGAAAAGAAAGGAAGGAACTGTGGAGTAGCGGGGGGTCTTGAACAAACAACAATGAAAGCACTGTTCAGATTACAGTCCAGCTACAATTTTTTGTTATTGATTCATCAACACATTTGAGCCCATCCGCCAATTATTTCATCCTCTCAACTTCCCAACCCTCCCTCTCCAATCAGTAAGATTTCTGCGCTACCTTTGTAGGTTATAAAATTACCGTAAACGCTCTAATAATCCCTTACCTATTTAAAAATGCAATAAATTGGTGTTGCACGAATTAGTAAGATTTCTGAACCTCTTTGTACGTTATAAAAATACCGAAAACGCTCTACCTGAGTCCACTCTAGCTCCAAGTTTCCCCCCCCCCCCCCCCGCTTCTATTAAGCTCCACCTTCAGAAGGCCCAGCTTGAAATAATTAAAATAATTCCCCTGGGGGGGGGAGGGGGCTTATACGGACGTTTCCTGCAAATGAAACGTGAATGTGGCTAGCGGAACTTTGTCGTTTAAAGTAATTTTTTCACTATTGTGTTGTTATAAGCCTTTCAAAGGAAAATTATGGCTTAGCAAGGTCAGTGAAACTAATGTTTTTATATATCTTTTCGACCGCCCACTTAGACTAACAAGCCTGATAATCAAATCCTTTCTCCTGCGTTTGATTGGTCCAAATACTCCAGAACGAAAGAAATCATGCCCCAAGTTAACTAAAGTGGAGAATATCAGTTCTCAAACGATCTTCCCCTTTTTCTAAAATTTCGGTTCAATTACTTTTTGTTTTTAAGAGTCCAAAACGTTTTATTGTGGGAAATGACACAGAAGTGTATACATTTTAAAACGAAGCAAGCCTATAAAAGGGAAGGTACAGCCCCCGGCTGAAACGCCGTCTTGTTTGGTTTCCATTCTAATCAGTAACGGCTGACGCAGTGGATATCAAGCAAAATATTCGTTTGTTTGGCCGAAAAATGAATAAATACATTTGAATAAAAAGAAATTTGTAGATGTTAAATACGTTCTCTGTAAACACGAGTAAGCCATCAAATTCATTGCAACCATAAACGAGTCTGAAGATCTCAACTAGAGTTGATTTTTGATATAACTGAAAATACTTGGAACCAGTATGGCGATCGGTAGTAGACATTTTCTAAAAAAAAATTTAAACCGATCTGACTTTTTCTTCTAAATTTTCGGTGACTTCTGTCCACCTTCATCAGAGCTTAACCGAAGTTCGTAAAGGCACAAACGTTTCGGGCATAGCCCTTCTTCAGTGAGGAAAAAGACACGAGGGGGAGTGCGCATGTCTCCACGTGGTTAGACGGCTTTTCCGAGCTCTCTCCATTTTCTCAATTTTATATGAATTAATTGCAAACTTTTAAGCTTGGCTTATATCAAAGCTTATTTATGAGCAAACAAACTAGATCTAAATCCAAAAAACAAGAGATGTCGAGCGACTCCGGAGCTGATTCGTCGGCTAAACTCGATGATATCCTCACCAAGATGGACGTCCTGATTCAGGCGAAGGACCAAATGCTATGCAAGCTAAACAAGGTCGAAGAAACACAAAGCACTTTAGAAAAGGAGGTGGACGAATTAAAACAGAGTATTGCAGCGACAAACCTTAAAATTCAGGAGTCGGAGGCTAAATTGGCAACAAAAGCGGATCAAACAGAGGTGGACACTCTCAAGAGTAGGCTGGAAGACCTGGAAAATCGCTCCAAACGGAACAATGTTGTTGTATGGGGTGTCAAAGAAGGATATGAGAAAGATTTCACTTCAATGGAAGAATTTATTGAGAAGGAGTTACTTGTCAGTCACATGCAGTTGGAAGAGGGAATTGAGGTGATGAGGGCGCATAGAACCAGATTGAAACATAATCCGTCGACATCTGATACACCGAAGTCGAGACCAATTCATGTCTGTCTCCTGCGGTACACAGACAAAGTTTACATCCTCAAGAATGCTGCGGCCAAACTAAAGAACAACAAGTACAAGGAATCTTCTATTTTTATATCCGATGATGTCTCGAAAAGAGTTCGGATGGAGCGCGCGGAACTGAGAAAAAACCATTTACCAAATATAAAAGAGAGAGAAAATGTGCTTTATGCCTTTATTCCGTGGAGTGTTCCAGCTCAAATATTATACAAAGAAGATGGCACTGAAAAACTAAAATCCTTTTCACTATCGAACGTGTAAGTTGACTAATGACATTGGAGTGAAGACTGTTTGTCCTGAGAATATAAAATTATTCATACTATTAAAACGCTAAGCTCGAATACTAATCTTAAACGAGAAATTGGAGGGCTCGGCGGAAGTGTACTGGGAAAACCTGACGGTGGTAAGTACGCTTTCGTCTGTATGTTTGTGTGTGGTTTGTTGTGTGTTTGTGTTTACGTGTTTTGCAGAATTCCACATTTTTCACAAATTAAATATTTATAAATGTTATAAGCACGTTAATGCAATGAAAATGTTTTCAATAACATCTACTCTCTCGGGAACAACTAGCCCACAGGCCGTTAATGGATAACTCTAAGTTTAAGCCAGACAGCCTGAAATTGATTTCGCTGAATGTCAGAGGCCTCGGCAACTTTCGAAAACGTAGAGCAATTTTTACTTGGTGTCGGAAACAAAAAGCAGATGTAATTTTTCTTCAAGAGACACATTCAACAAAAAACTGCAAGGCTCAATGGAAGAAAGAATGGGGCTCCCTAATTATCTTCTCACATTGGACTTCTAATGCGAAGGGTGTCGCTGTGTTAATCAAGAATAAATTGGATGTTGTTATTCAGCAAGAATTATCAGATTCCAAAGGCAGGTTGTTATCCCTAAACGTCAAAATCAAGGACAAAAATTGCCGTTTTATAAACGTTTATGGTCCAAATAAGGACGCAGAGGCAATTTGTTTTTATCAAAATTTGTCGTCAACTTTACGACTGATGGAGCTAGACGGGAACGATAATGTTATTATAGGTGGAGATTTCAATTGTCCCTTAAATCCTTCCATGGACAAAAAGGGCGGGATTTTAATCCCACGGCAGCATGTGATTAATTCAATTGAAAATATTCAAAATGAGTTTAGTCTCCACGACATTTGGCGCACTAACAACCCCAATACTCGTAGCTTTACGTGGAGCAAAATGTCTCCATTTATTTTTTGCAGACTCGATTACTGGCTGATCTCAGATAATTTGCATGATTTAGTTTCAAAAGTTGACATTCTAGCTTCAATTAAAACTGATCACTCTTCGATAGTATTAGAGGTCGAGGATATTCAAGAGGGCTACAGAGGACCAGGATTTTGGAAGTTAAATACTCTGCTGACCAGACCAGACTATGTGGACATGCTAAACAACGAATTGCCAATTTGGTTAGAGGAAGCGAACGACTTGTCAAGTACTAGATCTAAATGGGACTGAATAAAAATTCAAGATTAAAACAAAAGGTATCAAAGGACCGTAAACAGCAGGAGGAAGAACTTAATTTTAAATACCAAAGCGCGTTAAAACGTCTTCAGGAAAACCCAAATGATGAAACAAGACTAGAAGCAGAAAATCTAAAAAATGAGCTCGAAGCTCTGTATGATAAAAAAGTTGAGGGGATTATCATTTGATCCCGAGTAAGATGGCATGAGCATGGGGAGAAAAATAGTAAATATTTTCTAAATTTGGAAAAACGAAATAGCATTAAGAAGCATATTAGAAAATTGTATGTCAGTGGTACGATTTCCACGAATCCTTTTGAGATAATAGACGGTCAAAATCGTTTTTACAGCAAGTTGTACAGTAAACAAACCATTAATTTGGATGGCGAAGACACCAAGATATTTTTTGAAAACTCCAACATTTTAAGACTCTCAGACGAATTGAGCGCGTCTTGCGAAGGGAAAATAACTTTACAGGAGTGCGAAAATATTTTAACTTCTTTTCAAACAGGTAAAACGCCCGGGAATGATGGACTCCCCATAGAATTTTATAAAGCATTTTGGCCTTTAATAGGTAAATTGATGACTGACTCATTTAATGAAGCCTTTGATAAAAAAGAAATGTCTTCTTCACAAAAGCAAGCTATCATCACACTTATTGAAAAGAAAGGAAAGGACAGAAATATTTAGAAAATTGGAGACCTATATCGTTAATAAATGTGGATGCCAAGATTTCTTCCAAGGTAACTGCGGCGAGATTAATTAAGGTCCTTCCTGAAATTATTCATGCCAATCAGTCGGGATATGTGAAAGGAAGATTCATAGGTGAAGCTGCAAGATCAATTTTAGATGTTATGGATTTCACAAAAAAAGAAAACATACCTGGTATATTACTCTTCATTGGTTTTGAAAAGGCCTTCGACAGTGTTGACTGGAATTGTATGTTAAAATGTCTAAATGTGTTCGGCTTCGGACCAAATCTTGTCCGATGGGTAGAGACATTCTATAGAAACATATCTAGTTGTGTGTTGAACAACGGGACCTGTACATCGTATTTTGAATTACAAAGAGGAGTTAGACAAGGGGATCCGTTGTCGCCGCATTTATTTATTATCGCAGCTGAGATTCTAGCAATTGCCATCCGGAGCAAACCTAATATTCAAGGCCTTAAAATAGGACAAGATGAATTTAAGTTAGTGCAGTATGCTGATGACCTCACTATGTTTGTGCCCGATCTTGAGTGTGCCCAACGGGTTTTTCGTTTACTTGATCAATTTGAATCCCGCTCTGGCTTGAAGGTTAACTATTCCAAAACTGAAGCCATGTGGATTGGTTCGTCTAGACAAAACACAGAGACACCTCTTGGTTTAAAATGGTGCAACAGCGTTAAGGCGCTCGGGATTGTCTTCACGTATAATGAGGTGGATTTGCTGCAGAAAAATTTTTATGATAAATTGAAAGACATCCGAATGCAGACAAGGCTATGGAGTTGCCGGGGTCTCTCACTGTATGGCAAAGTCACGATTATCAAATCACCTCTGATTCCAAAAATGTTGTATGTGTTTTCAATTCCGCCAACCCCTGAGGATTTCATCAAACAACTCAATTCCATCATTTATAATTTTCTAAGGAAAGGGCCAGATAAAATAGCTCGACTAGCTACAATAAACGATTTGAAACACGGTGGTCTTGATTTAATAGACATCGAAACCTCAGTTAAAGTATCAAGACTGGCCTGGATTGGCAGACTTTTCTCGGAAGGCTCGTTGCCTTGGAAGGCTTATATTAACCACTTACTTGAAGATTTTGAGGGCAAATTTTTATTCAGATGTAATTATGACGTTAAAGATTACAAAACCTATTCTAAATTTTACAATGAGCTTCTTCAGTGGTGGGCTGATTTTAGGGCCTCTTTTTCAACAAAGCCTCCCGTTTCCGAAAGTCTAATCTGGAATAATAAAAACATTAAAATAGATGGTAAACCAATATATTATCCAAACTATGTAAAAACTGGAATTTTATTTTGCCATCATTTACAATTCGATAAAGATAATCTACAATCTTATAACAATGCAATAGGTGTTGGTCTGAGAAATACGAATTTTTTAGTCTGGACAGGGGTACGAAGTGCGATTCCTGCCCACCTAAAAGCTTTGTATTCGATCGAAAAAGAATCAGGAGTGTTAGAATTTTTCTGTGGAGAAAACATCTTTAACCCAGTAACAAGTAAAAGTAAGCAGTTTTATCACTTGCTAGTGTCCGAAAAAGCAAAACCTTCGAGAGGCTTCAAAAAACTGAAAGAGGACTTTGACCTTGATGATTCAAGTGTTGCAAATGCCTTTCTTGATATAAAGTCGCTTTCATCTGAAACTTTTATTAGAAGTTTTCAATTCAAAATTTTAGGCGACATTACCTTTACAAATTATCGTTTAGCTAAGATAAATGATCTTTGTACTTTTTGTGAGGCTGGGTCAGAAACGATTCATCACTTATTTTATGAATGCTCTTTTGTACTTTTTGTGAGGCTGGGTCAGAAACGATTCATCACTTATTTTATGAATGCTCTTTTTCAAATCTCTTTTGGAAACATTTTGAAAATTTCTGGTATACACTCTCTGGTCAGCGTGAGGATTTCACTTTAAAAGATGTTTTAGTAGGCAGATTAGATGAGGAGTGTGTTTTATTAAATTATCTTTTCATTCTTGCAAAACTTCATATTTGGACATGCCGTAAACATAGTGTGACCCCAAATTTCAGAGTCTTTATAGGAATGGTTGATGTGAAATACAGAACAGAAATGTACACAGCTGCAAAGAACAATAGGAGAGAAAAATTTCAGGCTAAATGGCAACTGTATATTAGTGCTAGAGAGCTTGTTGGGTAAATGCACCTATCACAAATAATATAAGTTGTATATGAAGGTGTTATTGGAAACGAATTAGTTATTTGTTATTATTATTATTGATTGTACTGTACTGAAAATAAATCTGGAAATAAAATGTGGAGGAAAAAAAAAAGAAAAAGAAAAAAAAGTTTGTGCCTTTACAAACTATGACACACCTTAACGTGTTTAACTCGCATATTAACTTTTTCTTATTATCACTGGTGTCACGCATCAACTGAACTTTGTCTCTTCTTTTGAGTTAACTGAAGTTCGCTGGTGCTCGCGCTTACAAGCTCGTGCGTTGTTGATGACGTCCCTGATTTTGAATTAACGGCATAAAAGCGCGAGGGAACGCTTTCCTCTCGTTTACGGCGTCGCTGTCCATGGTGGAGTGCCACGATTCTAAGAAAAGCCTCTTTCCGTGGTTAGATATGCCGCGCTGGAGGATTTGGGCATCTCTCAGATGTATATCATGATCCGTTGTTTCAGCGTGCTGTTTAATTGCCGATTCTTTGTCGCTTGCACGGCCTGCCTGGATCATGCTCGATTCCGCGCGACGGGTCCACTCACGAGCGCTTGTTTTCCCCGACGTATGTAAAAGAACAATCGTTGCACTTCACTTTGTACATAATTCCTCCTACCCGGTCAGCTGGTGGTCTGTCTTTTGGCTTACTGAAAATATGGCCTAATATTCTAACTGGTTTAAAAGCTGTCCGAACGCGGAACTTTTGAAGGACACGACCCACTCGATCTGACGCACCTCTTATGTATAAGGGAGGACTTTGAGCCCCAAAGGTCTTTCTCGCACTTTTCTTGTTTCTCCTTGCTTCTAAGGCACTTTCTTAACAGAATATCAGGATACCCATTCGCTTTAAGATCGGTCACGACCCGATTTTGCTCGTTGGTTCTTAGCTTGGGGCGCGAGAGTAGCAGGCTGGCTCTGTTAAGAAGTGTTTTGACTACAGCTTCCTTGTGTTGCATCGGGTTGTGCGAAGCAAAAACAAGGTACTTGTTTGTGTGTGTTTTCTTTCGTTAGACATCGAAATCTACGGAGCCATCACTCAATACAGTGATTTGCGAGTCTAAGAAGGATATGCTCTAACCCTCGTCCGTTTGGCAAGAACGCTCGATTGTGAACTGGATGTTGTTGTCATCAACGTATCGCCGCCACCAGCGCGGTGTAACTGGGGAGGTGGACAAGGCTCGTTCCTCTGTGTTAGTCATGACAAGGTCTGCAATCAGAGTTGATTTCTTTGATGTAATACCGATGAACCTTCAGAGACTAATTATTCAAATTCCGCAGCATTACCAAACAACTTGTAATGTTGAACGCTAAACTATTAATAAACCAAAGTCGAAAACTGATACAGCTTCATTTCAGATTTTGTATCAGTATCAGTTTGGGTTTAGGAAAGGGTACTCAACTGAACAAGCTATCTTAGAAACCAATGATACACTTAGAAAGGCTCTGGATAAAAAATGGGTTACCTGTGGTCTCTTTCTGGACTTTTCAAAGGCATTCGATACTGTGAACCATGACATTCTGTTTTTACCACTATGGAGTACGTGGAACTCCTCTTAACTGGTTTAAAAACTACTTGGTAAATCGCACCCAGTTTGACAAGATAGGTGATACTACTGAAATCCAGCTACGAAACGATTGTTTGTGGTGTACCGCAATGTTCAACGCTGGGTCCACTGTTATTCTTACTTTATATTAATGACTTGCCAAACTGCTCTTAGAACTGTTATTTCGAATTTTTGCTGATGACACAAATATGTTTTACACAAGTGATAAGGTACAACATCTTGAAACAGTAATGAATGAGGAAATGAAACTAGTTTTTAAGTATTGCACCATAAACAAACTATCCATAAATCTTGCTAAGACAAACTATATGGTAATCTCATCATACATCTTCAAGATTAAATGGAAGTATACGTATACATAATATTGAACGTAAAAGTCAAATAAAATATCTAGGTGTCTATATTGATCAAAATTTACACTGGGGACCCCAGTTTCAGCACATTAACAACAAGCTAGTGAAAAATGTCAGATACTATGTAGATCTTCATACCTTAAGGCAGCTTAAGGCAGCTGTATTTCTCCTTTATTTATCCATATTTAACTTATGGTATTAGGGCAGCGCTTGTAAGACCAGGTTACATAAGATTAAAACTAAACATAGTAAACGTGTTCGTAGCATGTTCTTTGCTTATAACAGGGACAATGCTATACCATACTACAATCTTTTAGAAATTCTTACATTGGAAAACATTTACAAATTTAAAGTAGCCCTTTTCACACATAAAATTACTAATAACGTAACAAACGTCCCTATGATATTCAAAGGAACCCTTACCCTAACCTCTGAGGTTCATAGTTACAACACCAGATTTGCCACTTTTGCTTTTGTTGGATCCAAAATCTAGGAAAACTGATTCCCTCTAAATTAAAAAAAAAACCTTACAATAACTTCTATAAGCATTATAAACTGTACCTTTTAAATACTCAATGAGTAATTTGATTTCTCTGCCCTCACTATCAATAATCATTTCTATTATTTTTATATGAAATCGTAGATAAGACTTTATGCACTGTTAATTTTCCTTTTTTCCGTTATATGTTACTTGTAGTTCTATGTAAATGTCTACGCCAGTTAGCTGTACGTTGCAGTGACCAACTCGAAAGCCTAAGCTCCTCTGGTCACTGCGCACATTTCACCTTGGCATGATTTATGTAATTTGTTGTTTTATTTTATCTTACTTTTGTAATGTATTGAAATTTCTGTAGCAACCTTTTGGAATAGTGCAAAAAACTAAAAAATCTGAAAATCTGAAATCAGATGCCTTCGCTTAGAAACCAGTTGTCAACCAGCCGGGTGTCACATAATCAGATGATACACTTTATTTCCTCTACATAAGGTACTTATCAGGCCGTTAACCATACAACGGCTGAACAAGCATCCGTGGTTTTCACACACGCTCCTTGCCATCTGTACTGTGCAGAATAGCAAGCTTGATTTATCAACGAATTTCAAAATTATGGTTCGAACAGCACCTAATAAATCGCCGAAGGATAAAAGAAAGTCCCCCGACCCAAAGAAACGAACCCGGGGGGGGGGGTACTCCCATATATAACCTATATAGGTATGTGCCGCTGTGAAGGGTATGGTTTTCAAGCAGTTTGGTCTGGGATAGGGTATAGAAATCAGGGAGTCTTGGTCTAGGATAGGGTATCAATTACCGGGAAACTAACGGGTGGTGTGAAAATTTAATCCAGTTAATTAATGGGTTTGAAAAACTCGGAAATATAAAATATAAATGAAATCGTGACAATATTGTTGATCGAGAGTTGGTTTTCCATTAAAAGCACTGTGTGGTTATATTTCTGATGGATAGCTCGAAAATAGCTAGTCTGGGATAGGGTAGGGATTTTTGGCATCTAGTCGAGAATAGGGTTGCAAAAACGACATGAACGTGGTCTGGTATAGGTTAAGGGTTTCAGAGTCCCAGCGGCACTCTCCCATCAAAATTTTTCCGAGTACCCCTCCCCCGGGGAAACGAAGTACGCCGTCATCTGAAGTAACATACAGCAGTCCTACAGGTCTGTTTACAAGGAGGGAAGGTTACCCTAGCAAGCGAGTTAATCCTAGCAGGAGGGTCAAAGATAGCCCGGATTTACAAGTAAAATTTCACAGGTGGGGTAACCCTACCACCCGGGACAACTTAATGCGCTTGGTAACCGCACGCGGTTACCAAGGGTCTGGAAACAGGTAGAAAGTTTAACCCGGGTAGACGGGTTAACCCTAACTGGAGTGTTTACAAGGGAAAAAGTTAACCCGCCTGCCAGGGTAACCCCAGCACGCAGATAGGGTAACCCGCCTACCCGGGTAGCCCTAGCTGTCTTGTAAACACGACGAAGAAAAAAAAGAGGAAATATGTGAGTGCTAGGGTAACCCGATTGCTTGGGTAACCCTCCCTCCTTGTAAACAGGCCCTAAGAGACCAGGGTCAACAGCTACTACTCAAAGTGGCGGCGAGTCCACGAGAAGTACGCCCAACATGATGTTCTAGAAAGTTTTTTTCGCTTGTTTAACAAGCAGTACATCTATAGAAAAGAATGTGGTTTTGGCTCGTTTGTCGATGAAGATCGAAATCTATCAAAGAAAATTTCTTCGATTGATGAAAAGAAAATTTCCTCTTTGGAAATGATGCAAACCTGGTTTGCATGGTTTCCAACGGAAAGTCAAATTTGCAATCACGATAGACTTTGAAAGACAGGTCGAAATATTTAAGCTTAATTAAGCTTCTTTGATTATAAAAAGACATGATCGTGAATGTCTCAGTTAAGAAGCTAGCAGGAGAATTTATTCGAAAATCGCCTTTGCATGAGG
The DNA here is from genome assembly GCA_964030785.1 of Siderastrea siderea. Classification (NCBI taxonomy): domain Eukaryota; kingdom Metazoa; phylum Cnidaria; class Anthozoa; order Scleractinia; family Rhizangiidae; genus Siderastrea; species Siderastrea siderea. The sequence continues at coordinate 57,380,623 of OZ034970.1, read as the reverse complement.
TGAAAGTAAAGCTTACACTACATGTAATTGCCTGATGACATGGAGGATTTTAGTGGACATAATTTTCCATTTTTGGTCTCAATCCGTACACGTCTTCAGGGAAGATTGTGGCTATGAGATGATAAAAAAGCCATTTTTTTCTTTTCCTTATTTCTTTTTTTACTTTTTCTTCGCCCATTCAGTTTCACCAGGTATTGGTACGCAGTAGAATGTTTGCCTCTCTTTGGTCACGTTTCTCGATCGCTGATTCCAGCATCATCTCGTGATCTTCAGAGCAGCCGACTTATGCCTTGATACATCCCGCAAAGCAAAACAGACGAATTGTCGGACTTGTTGACGACTTCATAAGCAGCGAGATAGAACTCAGGGTCGAACATATCTTGAACCATGCAACGAAATTTTACCAGACTTTTGGATTTCAGCAAATGACCCGGAATGTCGTTCAGCGAAGGTACCCGTTGGGGGCATCGCTATCTTGTACTATCTTGCAATCGAGTAGAAAAGAATTCGCAAACTCGTTCATGATCCGGCTTTCCTGCTTCGTTGAAGATTCCCTCAGCTACACTTGACAGATGACTGACATTTTGCTTGTAGGGTCATATACAGCAAGTCTCCGCCCTTTTGATTTTCTTTGAATGAAACTTCAGGAACACATTGTTCATTTGGCGTTAAAATGTTGGCTGATACTATTCTTATTCTACTTATTTCAATAGTTGCTGCCCTTCTTTCGGAAGGTAAGTATCTGTTATTTGTCAAACGGTAATTTTACCATTTATTATTGCTGATTTTCCATGGTTCTCTGCATGAGCCGAAAGCCGGAACAGTCTGAGTTTCGGAGTCCCAGTAAAATAGTTAGACTTCATAATACTCGGCCACTTAATATTCGTCTTCAAAAGCTGCTCCCGCAGTCCTGCATTCATCAAAATTTACATACAGTATTAATCTTCTTAAATCGAAGCAAAAACAATGAAATGTGTGTTTGCCTCGTTCATTAAGAACCATTCCATTTTATATATACCCCCCCCCCCCATGGAAGAGGTCAATCAAAATTTACCCCCTAAGAAATCAAAAATCAAAAGTGCCAACACATGCCCCCCCCCCCCCTCAGAAATTGCCTAAATTCTCTTTTCCCCGCACACCTTCCAGGCTAAGAGCCGCTCAAAAGGACAAGTTGCCCCGTGATACCTTGCGTGCCGTGTCCAACCTCCTCTGGGCGATTGGAAAATTGGGGCGAACGCAACAGTGATGGAAGGAGCGGGGAGCACTTTTTTGTGCTAGCCTCAATTTTCGCGCGCTCAAAAAGGAAAAAATGCTTCAAACCTGCGGAAACGCTTGCTACGCAAGCTAGACATAAGAGGGCCCTGATGTTTTGACATGACATCGATTGCGTACCAATTTCCGCGTTATCGAAGGGTATGTTGTGTAGATAACATGGGAGAATACCGTGAAGAGTCGTGGCAACGATTGAAAGGGAGAACAATCATGTTAGGCGAAACCCTCGTAGAAAAGCTCAATGAAGCGGTTTGTTGTCGAGTTTGTCACCTGGACGTGACCTTCCTCGAAAACGTAAATTGCAAAAGTTGTGTCTCGAGTAATAAAGAAGTTTATTGTCACTCAACTGCATGCTTGCATTTGTGACAGGACGTTCTCTCTTCGATCTTAAGCCGAGCACGTAGCAGCTTCTTCGCGGGTTTCAACGTGCTTTCCTTTACGTTTCCTTTCGCATTTACTTACGTCTTTCGGGTCCAGGCAGCTTGATTTGTCTTACCCTTTCTCCTTGTTGATGTCTTTGGCATTGTACAGCCGACGTCAAGTTATGACATTATGAAGGTAAGATTTCCAGTGCGTTAAGACCCCTTGAACGGCACGCGTACACAGACCTGAACGAAAGTCGCTTTCCGATAAAAAATTTGAAAACCACAGTTGGCGGCATGTTTGCGCTAAAAAAGTTGAGCCTCTCCTCTATCAAACCGCTGGTAATTATTCTGACACCAAGGTGTTTTAATCTCACCAGGCCAGAAAAAAGTCTCCTAATCTATTTTGCCTTTTTTCTCGAAGCTAATTTTCCAAGAAATTGAGCGCACGTTTTAAGTTCACATTCAGCGAGTTTTCAACTAATTTAGCTCAAATTTGGCGAGAATGTTGCCAGATAATTTGAAACCAAATAATTGCCTCCGAATTTTATTTTTTGCTTTCATTCAAAAGTTATGATTCGTTAAAGAAAGAGAATGGGTGCTTTTCCAAACTTTAAAGTTTAACAGAGTACAGAAAACAAACCAGGCCAGATAAAAAAAAATTCCGAGACACAGTTTTTGAGACAAAGGTGTGAAAAATTCGTCTTTCTGTCCAGATCATTTTCGAGTGGAGCGGAACCGATTTTGTGAACGATGTACTTTTGAAAAACGTTAGCTATGTTGTCAACAGAACTACCTTTTTTCTGTATCTAAATACGTTTTCGTATTCTTCTGTTATTATTATAGTTAAGACATATCTTTTTAGAAAGGCGTTTGCCTGCTGTAGTTAGACTAAGTATTTAGCACCATTATTATATATTTCACATTATGTGAATTAGTATTCTATTAGTCTTTTCTCCTTGTTATCATACTTTTTGTAAATTAGTATTTTTCCTTGTTAGGCGCATTTGATCATATCTGATACGTTAATTTGCGCCTTACAAGTAAATAAATTATTATCATTATTAATTATTGTTGTCAGGGTTGTTGTGAAACTCCTGACGCTCAAACGGTGATAAAGCAGTGTTGTCATTTGGGGTACCCTGATACCTTAATATAACGGGCTAATATAGCACTTTCTTGGTCAGCCTACGTTTAAAAAATTGGCTTTAAGCGAGATACCCCCATCCAACCCTCGGAACAGGGCTGGCCAAGACATTTAGGGGTTTTGGTGTAAATTACGATTCACTGTTCGGTAACGAATGACAGACAAAGTAAGAGAGTGACGCCCCCATATAAGTTCAGTTAATATATATTCATTTCTTAAAGTCCTCTGAATTCCAATATCACAAACAAATAACTCCACTTCCGAATCACGTTCGACTTATTGATCGGGTGTCTTCTTTTCGCGTTATTGGAAGAGGTTTTCTGGCTGCTTTGTTGGAAAATATCATGAAGACATGAAAGACATGATTTCAACGTAACATTAATGAAAAGAGGCACTGAAAACTCACCTTATGCCCGGGAATTTTCAAGTAATTTATATGACAGTTTGCACGGCCGGCCAGATTCGTACTGCAGGCTCACCATTAATCGAACGTGGCAGGAAAACCGGGCGATTTAGAAAAGTTCTGGAACATGTGTGTGTTTTAGGCCAACATCTATCGAAAATTTAGGTTCTTAAGTAGCTTTTAAAGTGCAGAAACATGATGGATGACGAGGAAGCCTTGAAGGAGAGCGTTTCTAACCTGAGATCTGCTATTCTTCTTGGACGAACAGACATTATCCGAAGCATACTCTCTACCGCCGCAGAATGTAAGAGGAAATTGTTTTTGTTGATATTTCTCACTTGAAACCGTTAGTGACGCCCTTCAAAACTGCACATTTTTCGACTGACACTTGAAATTTGTAGTTAATGGAAAAGAAATTGATAAACATCTGAGTTTGGTCGCTTTTCATAACGTTCGAAAATTTTGGTGCTTTATTATTTTAACAACAGGTGCAGCCGTGCATATCGCCATCCGCAATCCAGGTGTCGTTAAGTTGAAACGATCAGTTCCTTGTCGCATTACTATGATAAGATTTCTTAAACTTCTTCTCAGAAAGAATCGAGAAACGAACGGGAAGGTTGACTGAGATTAACTGAGGTCATGCGAATGTTCATTTTCATTCAGGTTCTAAAATGTTCGCTGCACAGCAGATTATAAATGGCTAATGCAGCAAATACAGTGTGAACCACCTTATAACAAACTTTTCTGACATGGTAGACCTCCTTGCACTGTTTACTTATATGGTAAATTGGAAAGATATCTTTCAATACTCAACAGATTAGATCGCTTTCGTACCATCCATCCTAAATGAAGAGCAGTCATGCATAGAGACAGTGCAAAATAATCGCCTAATTATATTGTTTCTATGTATTTGATTAATGGAGCTTTCAACCGAATATCATGGCTGAAGGTTTTGATTAATTATGTGTGGACAAGGGACATTCTTCCTCTAATCCTTCAGTACCCTTCAGAAATTCAAAATCTAAATAGAATGTTTTGGTGCACTTGTGTTCGCATAACTAGCTTGCAAACACTTGGGAGAGTTTTGGAAAGTTCAAACTTTCGTTACATTTACGTGTACATGAAAGTACCGGTACTTTATTTCAAATTCTCCCAAACCTCTTGTAGTGTTTGGGTCAGTTTATGTTAACGTGAAGCAGCCATTTTCCATTAAATCGATTTTTCTTTCTAAAGAATGTTTAGAAAATGCTATAAAATGTCAAAGCAATGTTTACATACATTTGGGTACATGTATTAAAGTACTGGTAATTTGACATGACATTGCAACCGGTCTTAGCATGCTTTATAACTTATAATCATAATTTTAAAAGGAATATGTCGATGTGTTATAAATTTGTGAAATGATTAAAATTTAAAATGTTTGTCAATGATACTCACAGATAGAGAAGAAGATGGCCTTTTTGGTGATGACGAGGAGGAAGAAGCACAGCTTGGTGTTCCAAAGCAGTTTTATTATGATGAATATGATGATCCTTACGACATCTTAAAGATGATGATGAATTATGTTGACAATGATGCAGGGACTTGTCTTCATCTCGCCACTAAAGTAAGTCTCACAAGACAAAAAAACAATGTATGTTGCCTGGACAGCAACTTTACTTTGTCATGAACTCGGAAACTAAGTAAAGAGAAGAGAGACCAAGCCAAGAACCTATCACTAAAAAATGGGAACCTCTTGCAACAATTTCTACTACTGATTTGCTGTTTTGAGTCACACCCAATTGTATTACATGTAGCAGTCCATGCCACATTCCACTTGTAATATTCCTTTAATAGTTACTATGATTATTTCTTTTTTAAGTTTTCGATTGACCCAGTTCACTTTTCTTTACGGCTGTAATTAGCGTGCTTACTGCTTATAATTGTGCTTAAGGGGGCATTTTTTCCCAACATCTTAGCCTTTGTTCTTAATATTATCTCCAGGAGATTTCACTCAATCCAAAAATTCTATCATAGGGTCATAATGCCAGCTCCCATAAATCTGAGATGATTTTTTCGTGATTTTTACCCTTTCACTCCAAAAGTGGCCAAAGCAAAAAATTCACCTAAAATCCCATATTTGGTTTTGTAAAATCCTAAGAAATAAAAAGTCCTACGCAAAAGTTCTGCCAAAGAGGTTTCATTTGGATGGTAACACGATAGGATTTTGTCAACAGATTAAAAAGTTAGAGTGACAAATCACCTGCCATAACTTGGTCGAGGAGTGAAAGGGTTAAAGTGAACATATAAAAGAAAAAGAAGGGGGAGGGAAATTGATGAATTTTAAGAAAATTGAAAATTGTAAAGAATTAAAAGTGAGTTAAAATTAAAATTTTAAGTTAATATTTAATAGATGGACACCAAAACAGTGCACAAACAACCCCGAGTGCTCTTGCGTGGGGATGAACTGTCTGGGGGTGTGTACATGTACATACATCTTATTCGATGGTTTAACATATAATACGAGCAATAAGCAAAATGTCCACGCGTATTACATGTTAAGCCATCAAATAAGAGATTTATTATTCCAATTGAAAAAAATTACTTCAAAATTTGGTTTTTCCAGTCGTTCGGCCAGAAAACCTGTGAAACCTGGATTTTGCAGTGCAATACATAATTTTACTGTGTAATAACATGGAATATTTTGCGCGTTCCCTTGACCTTATATGGTAAAATGGCACACAAGTGGAATAATAAAAAAATTTAATCTCTCTTTTATTTCTTTCTTAAATCTTATTCTATTTTCTAAAAATTCACGTACCGTGTGGCACCAAATTTTTGTGGGAGTTTAATTTTACAGATTGGCGATTTTTTGTGTTTTGCGGGAACTAATTTTTGCGATTGGAAAAGACTGGTTTTTCTTGCTGGGAATAAATTTTTGCGATTTTCTGAAAGTCACGTTCAAACGGAACTGATAACATTGTTTTATGTGCAATCGAAATGCAGCTAAAACAACATGGGAATGTAAGACAGATTAATCAATGTCACTCTATTACAATGGATCGACAATAACTAGGGTACCACTTGATGTATTATCCACCTAGACATCTATGGCATTTTCTCCTTCAAACCCCTATTTTTGTATAAATTATAATTTCTACGGTGGAGTAAATTTTTGCAGAAAAAGAATTTGCGGTAATTTTATTTTGCAGGAACTTATTTTTGCGGATCACGAAGAAAACCGCAAAAAACGTAAAAATTAGAACCCGCAAAAATTTAGTGCCACACGGTATATTGCCCCCTTAAATACTTGTACAGTAACTGTAATTTTAAAAAACTAATTGAAAAAAAAAGGAAACCTGCAATCTGCTGATTGACAGTTCATTGCACTGTGTGAGTGAACTATTACAGAACTGTACCTCCACAAAGAGATGACTCCTGTCGTTGTTAATTTGCACGATTGTATATTTGGAAGGGCTAAATTCAAATGGCATGCAATCAATTTATTTAGGGGGCAATACACATGAATTTTGAGGAAATAAGATCAGATTTAAGAAAGAAATAAAAGAGGGGTTAAATTTTTGTACACACTCCCAGACAGGCCAACCCATGCAAGAGCACTTGGGGTTGCTTGTGGCCTGTTTTGGTATCCATCTATTAATTATCAACTTTCAAACTTAATTTTAACTCACCTTTAATTCTTAACAATTTTCAATTTTCTTAAAAGGAAAATATGGCAAACTGTATATCGTTGGAAAGCTTAATAAATGTAGACTTCAAAAAAAAAATTTGCAAAAGAAAAATGCAAACAATGACGAAAATGACCATGTGTCATTCAATTGAATTAATAGGGTATCAAATCCAAGCGCATTGGCAAAATAACTGCACAGTGTTAGTCACAAAGGATCAATCGTCAAAAGGGTGTCAGCATTTTTCGATATTCTGACTGGTTATTTTTTAATTAATCTGTCAAGTTCGAGTAGCAAAGAATGCGTGATGGGCGTTGCATTGAAGATCGCCACGGGTGAAATATTAAAAATTTCAAAAATCCCCAACACACTTTTGTTTCACAACATCTAAGAAATGTTCAGGCCAAAAAATGTCACAGAAATCTTCCAAATTTTGGTACCCCATTAATTCATTTGTTTGATTGAATGATGCATGGTCATTTTTGCGGTCATTTTTGCAATTTTCTTTTGTGGAATTAAAAAAAAAAACTAGAAATTCATATTTTTTCCGAAATCTACATTTATTAAGCTTTCCAACAATATATAGTTTGCCATGCTTTTCTTTAAAATGGCGCACATACGAATTTTTTTCCCGAGGACACGGGAGGACACCCGCGATGGTCCGGAGTAACCTTAAGGTGTATTTATACCACAACCCTACCGTCATCTCCTAGGTGCACCTCAAGCAAAAAAAAACAAAACAAAACAAAACAATTGACCTGAAAATTCAAGCTGAGACATTTTGTTTGCCCCATACTTTATTAGCCAATGAAATGAGCCAGGGAGGGGTGCAATCTTCTTCTGCAAGAGGGAGAAGACAATGATTAAATAGAAGCGATTTAATTTTTTCCCTCTTCAGGCTCCACGAATAATTTGCTAATGTTTCCATTTATGGAAATTGGTTGGGAGCTGTTAAAATGTAACCATCTTCCCAGAAAAGTTTAACAAAAAGACAACTATGTAAAGAAAATGGGACATGTGGTAATGTCCTTTATACTACAGTGCCTTCTCTTGTACAGTTAATTACGGCTAAGAGACAGTTCTTGTTTAAGTATTTTTAGTTGTTATGTTTTGTTTGCTTCTCCAGCTTGGTTATGCAGATGCTGTGAGAGCGTTACTTGCAGCAGGTTCTAATCCTACCATTGCAAACAGTGAAGGGGCGACACCCTTTGACTACTGTACTGACAAATCAATTCTAGGAGTGTATAATGAAGAATTACTACAGGCTGCTGCAAACTCCAAGTAAGTTTGACCATGCAATAATTAAGTATTAAGATAAGATAGTAACTAACTGCATGCACAGCTTGACACGTGGCTGGTTTAAAAGAACACTATGTTTTGTAACAAGTTGTATCAAAGTTTTTTGAACATTTTGTAAGGGTGATAAGCTTAAACTGTTTTTGTTTGTTAGCTTACCTTAAAGGGTTGGGAAATTTGTTTGTGATTTATTAACAGGATATTTAAAACAATTAACAAGTCAATAATTATACAAATTAAAAGTGATATGTGATAATTAATGAGCCACATGTACTGAAAACACTCGGTTTAAATTCTTTGTTTCTTTGATAAATTATATTGTATTTTCTTGCATAGATCAAAAAGCCAATGTTGCATCCAAACATTGTTTTTTTATTTTAGAATGTTCTCTCTTCCATGCTTGACTGAATGTAGCAAAATGCAAATTAGTCTGATGTTTTGTGATAAATCTCAAGCCATTGTAGAATTTTCTAGTAAATATTTGCTTACATGTCATGGTGGCCCTTTATATTGATATTTTTAGTATGACTTTTTAGTAAATATGTAGAGCCTCAATAGCAAAATTTTAAACAGAGAATAGCACCACTAGAACTATAATTGTTTTTGTTGAAGACATATTTAAAGATAAGAATAATAATTATTATTGTGGCTCTGAGGGCATATGAAGAAAGCAGAAAACAAAAAATTAATGCTTATTTTACAGTTTTCACTTCACAACAGTGCACATGGAACTTTTTTAATGGATTAATGGGGTGGTCAGTTTTTTTTTCTGTTTGAATGGCCTAAAAATGACAAAATACTTGCACATGCATACCAGCCAAAAGGGTTGTTCTATACACGTAAGTAAGGCATTCCACTGCACAGTACCTTGGAATTCTGAAAAATGCTGTCCCTATGTTCTTTCAGGAGTAGCAGGCATGCTTTGGGTAGTTGTTATGCTCTTGAGTGGTTGCTACTTTCAGGCAATGAAAATACACAAGAAATATAACTGCAAAAGACTTTTCAGGGCATTGCTGCATTTGGGATTGTGGGGCGAGGACAGGGGTTGCTTTTGGGGTATTTTAGAAACACCCCAAAATCGGCTTTCGGAAGACATTACTCAGTTTTGGGGTTGTTGTTTTCAGAATTCTATCAGGTAATTTTTTTAAATTGCCCTTTATTAGAATATACATTTGTGCAATCATAAACTTAAGCAAACTTTTATTTTTTCAACCTTTATCGCCCTTGACAAATTTAGTTTAGAATTTAAAAGTTCATTTTTTGTTAAAAACCAAGTTTTCTTGTGCTTGTTATATGTTCACCAGTGTACCAAGAGTACGTAAACTTCTGAAAGCAGGAGTCAGTGTGAATGCCAGTGATGGAGCGGCAAGTGATAATAAAGCTCTTCATTGGGCTGTAAGCTATGGAAATGCTGATATCGTTAGGCTTCTGTGTGGTAAGTTGTTTGCATTTTTGCAGAACTCTTAAGGGTCGATTATTTAAACGAAGTTTAGACAGCGTTTAAGAAAACCGCGGTCTTAACCAATTTCAAGATGGCCAACCATAACGTTTAAACGTTGTTTGTTGTAAACAGTGTCAAGAAGGTATGTATTATACACCTGAACAACATTTATCTTCTTAAAATGCCCCATTAATAACCAGATTTGGAGGTCAAGTCACTGTCTTAAACCGCGGACTAAGTTAGGCTTTGTTTTAACAACCGGCCCTTAGCTTCTACATTACATGCTATTTCACGCTGTATGCAGTTCGGGTGTTACTTCAAACATAATTTACTGATTGTGGTTCTCCCATTGTGACTCCCTTATAATCAAATCTTCATTTGTCCTTGGTCATTACATAATGTTGTGGGGACGCAGTGGCGTAGTGGTCAGTGCATTGGACTGACTGAAGTTCGGTGGCTCGACGCCCAGTCCCAGCCAACGGGTTGTTTCCTCAGACAAGAAACTTTACCGTAACCGTACAAAACGGTTACCGGTGGCATACTGCTGGGGGTATGCCACCGATGGACTAGCTTCCCATCCAGGGAGAGTAGCAATACTCTCAGTTACTTCATGCTTCAGAAACCGGGATAAACTCCGGTCGTGTGGGCCTCCTTGGCTCGTGTACGACTTTACCTTACTATGTAATGTTGGAAATCTGCTCATGAAACAAGTAAACCGGGAGAACACAATTGCACTTACTTTCTATACATGTAATATGAAGAATCATAAAGACGCAAAGGCTGTGCAAATTTCCTTCACTGCTTTGTGATAATGGGCAAGTCATGATGGGTTAATCTCATCCAGCAAATCTTGTTTAAAAAGCAGGGTCTCCGCGCAGCAGCAAAATCAGTTGTAACGATCACAAAAGTTGGGCAATAAGACAATAATTATCTTTAGACAGGCCACGGTATGCAGAAAATGAGGAATCCTATCCTTAAATAAATGGCCATTTAAAGGGTACAACATTTGTTTATTGATAACTGTTGCATTACAACTTTAAATTACCATCACTTTTTTTTTTCAGAACATCAGGCCATAGTGAATATAACTAATAAAGCTGGAGTAACACCTTTGCATGATGCCGTCATCAGAGGAGATGTAACAATTGCTAAAATACTGCTGGAACATGGAGCTACGGCAGACATCAAGGCCAAAGAAGGGTGCGTTGAATGTAATAATAAATTGACAGCTTTTTATTTACAATGGGCACTTTTTTTTAATGTTCTTTATTTATTAGAATACTACTATGTACAATTTTTATTAATAACAGTTATTATGCTACACATACACACAACACGCACCATTAAAGCGGCATGGTCACGCTATTTTAGTTCACTTTAAAAATCAAAAATATGTCCTCTCATCAATGAATGCCCACAAATAATGGTCTAGTTTTGTTACCAAAGACTATATTACTTCACTGAAACTATTTTCTGTCGTCTGTTGCTACGGACGGCACGGATGGAAATGGATTGCAATTTGAAAAAATTAGGCTAAACTTTTCAAATTCTTTCAGCGTGTTGACATTAAATCGATATTTAATGGTCATGGTTTGTTTCCTCTTAATGAAATTAAGTTAATGTGTTCCTTTAAATGTTCAAACACAATTGGGCATGGAAAAAGTTAGCTACCGATAATTTTAGCACAGTTTTGACCAGAATTCTGCGAAATCCTCGTGACTATGCCCCTTTAAAAGATTTTGTGAAAAAGTTACATGTAGTGTCAGGGCAATTCTAAATACAGTGTATCTAATCACATAACTACATGACTACGGGTTACAATCGGTGATTGAGAACTTTTAGGTTTGAGGCTTGAATTTCCATTTCTTTTTAAACGTATCTAGACTGTTGTTTTTTTGAGCAATAACTAATTCTATGGAGTGTTTTTGATTTAAATAAACTTTGAATAACTGTATACTGGACTTAATATGATTTCTTCGGCATTGAAAGATAGTAGATTTTCCAACTAAGATACAATAATTTAAGAATTCACAGTCCTCATGGAAAATACCAACGATTATGTCTTGAACAGACAAATTTATTACCTCGTTCGTATTAATACTCCAAAAAACCTCGAAGTCTCTCCAAAACAACAAAGAGAAAGGACTATGATAGAATAAATGTTCTATATATTCCCTAACTGTATTACAAAAACTATACAAATCAGAGTCAACTTTGCCCATTTTCTTAAGAACAATATTAGTACATGTTATGTAGTATTTTGAACTGAAAATCTCTTAAATAAGTTTCAAGACAAACAGTTCGTGACAGAAGATAAATATTATTTTTGGTAAACTAATATAGAATCAATATCATATTTATCTTGCAACTTACTTGCACTCTTTGGTAGAGTGGCCTTAAGTTGAATGATGTTACTTTAGCCAAAAGTAGAGAATATTATAAATTGCTCATTCTACAATGGGCACTTTGCGACTCAAGTTTTTATCATTGTTTTTGTGGGAGCCAACACATGAAAGGGCTTTCTCAATGGAGGAGGGTTTTTTTGAGAAGCGCCAGGGATCAGGAGATTGCCTGGGAAACTTCTCTGTTATGTTGGCCGGATTCGAAAGTTAGAGTCGAAGGAGTGCTCATTGGGCAGAGGCCCTCGACAGCCTTCGATTAAAGAATTCAAGATCAGGATACCTGTCCAGAGTTACAGCCTTGAATCGCGCCACAGAGGTCCTTCAAGAAGATACAAAAACGTAAGAGAAGTCTCGGAGAAAATATTGGAAATTTCAGCCGTTTTGAGAAAGCACATTACGTTAACTGACAACCTCGAACAATTAGAAAAAGGATCACTTTTTTTCAAGGAACACTGTCAAAAAAAGAGTGAAAATTGAGTTGAAGGTGAAGCAGTGGATCGACAGCATTAATCTGCGCTCCAAACCTCGTGAATGTTCAGAGATCCATCCTGAAGATTCGGAGTAAGCGCCGCTGGCTTTCGACATGTTCGCAGCAGTTCAAATCTGTCTATCAAACAGCTCAAAGCTAAGCAAGCACCGGGGCATCTAAAGATGCAGCAACTGAGGCAAAAATAGGAGTTGCTGCGTCAATAAGAAGAGACGAAATTAACTAAAAGCGGGAAATTCTCGAAGCGCGATACGAGGTTCAACAAGCCGATCTTCAGGGGAAAATGCTTGAAGAAGAGGACGCTGTTTTTAGTTACTCGCCAATCGTTCCTGCAGAGTTTAAACCATGTACTGAAGAATTAAACGTTGGATATGCGGTCGCGTCTAACCTGGAAAACAGTGAGCCGCAAGTAAAGTGGAAACCTAGACCAGACATTCCAAGTCAAACGCGACTTCACCCCTACGCCAAAGAGTTTACAAGCTCGTCTGTCACCGACCCCTCCACAGTTGTTGGAAAGAAGGATTCTGCCTTATCTGTAGATGTACTAGACCGAATGGCTTTAATGATTAATAAATAAATAAATAAATAAATAAATGTCCTTTATTTACCCTCGGTAAGTGATTACAGCAAGTTGCTAGTGGGGCCGAGCATTCGATCGTAACCCTCTCGAGTACTGGAACTTTATTAAGTCATTCGAAACAAGTGTCGAAAGCAATGCAGTAAGTGAAAGCGGGAAGCTTGTGTATCTCCTTCAATACACGAAGGGTGAAGCCAAGAAGACGATCAAAAGTTGTTTGGCCATGGATTCCTCAGTGGGATGCCATACTGTAAGGAAACTGCTTGAAGAGCGATTTGGACACCCGTTCACAATTGCGTCCAAGTACGCGTAGCTAAGGACCGCCATTAAAGCCACCGGATCGCGCCGGATTGCTTGCATTCGCAGACCAGTTGAAGGATTGCGAACTTACCCAAGAGTCAGTATGATATCTGGATGAAATCAACAGCGCAGACAACTCAAGAAGAATTTTGCAGAGGCTGCCGTTTCAACTCCGAAGCAAGTTTGTCGAATTAGCAGACAGTATTCAGCAATTGAATGAATGAATGAATGAATGAATGAATGAATCCACTTCAGCTGGTAACGATCGTCATGTTCTTTCAGATTAAATTTAATTAGTTCATTTGTGCCGGTGTGTAGCCACGAGAAATTGACTTTCAATTGTTCCCAATTGTCTTTTAGGCCCGGTTCAAACGTCGAACTTTACATGTGCCGAACCTAATATCGGTGTTAAGAACATGTGAAGTTCGACGTATGAATCGGTTAAGATCGACAGATCTGTATTTGGGTCGAAGCTGCCGTCCTTTCGACTAAGCTTGTCGAATAGAACAGCAAAAGTTAGAACATGGTCACCCCCACTCAGCCAATCAGTGTCCAGCATTTCGATGCTCTATATTCCATAAACTGTCTTAAATTATGTAAAGTGGCGGGGGCTTTGAAGCACAGGGAAATTGCGGGGTAAAATTACAGAGAATTTCTGCATTCATTAGTGGCTCTATATAGAGCATACTAATGAGGCATTGTTTTCCTTTGTTTGGAAGCCTCATTAGTATGCTTTATATAGAGCATACTAATGACTAAGTGGAAACTACTAATGAATGCACAAATTCTCTGTGAATATTTATAACTAAATCGATAAAATCAACAGCTTCAAAGACTAGAAACACTCATTATTTTTTGCGTTTTAACAAAAAAATACAATCTTACGGTATAACAGCATAGCAAAAAGCAAATCGAAAGAAAAACCATCATTTTACATGAAATACGAACTGTTCAGACCTTAATTGAAACAAGGACAGACTTGTTTCTCCGTGTTTGCCAGACTGCGAGTGTTGTACTTGAACTTGACTTAATTTGGCCTCTTGGAGTTTCGCGATAAACCGCGATAAACCGCACGGTGAAGCACTCTAAGACATTGCACCTCAAAGGCATGCGAAAATATCGTAAACAAAATAGCAACGTGATTTCATGGTGAGAACTGAAAAATTAAAATGCAAAAATACAATCTGCACGCAAAAACGAAATTCTTCGTGGGTGTGACCATGTTCTAAGACGGTGACAAGACGCAAGATAGAATGCCACTCGGCCTGCGGCCTCGTAGCATTCTATCTTTGCTCGGGGACACTATATCCCATAGAACACTCGCGTTCATTGTCTAACCCTTACATCGACTTCGATTCATACGTCGAACTTTAACATGTGCCGAACCTAATGCATAAATGATCATATAATAATGTATTTCTGAATATAACAGCATTAGTGATTGGCTAAAAACCGATAAGCATGACTAGTCATCCATTAAACCGTGACCAGTCATGCATTGAACGTTCTTGTTTCTGATCAGTAAAAAGAGAACTGGGCCATGCAAACTGTAAACGCTCTGGAGACAAGAATCATTACTTTATAACGGATTGCATGAACATCGATCGAATTGGTTTCGCTTGTTATTTTTTATGGATAGCTATTGTGGAAAAAAAAACCGAATATAACAAAAAACGATATAGAAACTGTATTCTGATCCAAATTTGACGAATGGTGCAAACTAATATCTATAAAACACTACTATTATTACAATAAAAGATTGTTTTTTTTTTCTGTTAATTGTTTTCCTTTGCTTTTTGAGACCCGATATAGCGCAATTGTTGATTATTTACCGCTGTTTTGCAGAATTAAGTTCGACTGGTTAAGGTCGACGTCTGAATCAACTGTCGAACTTAATTATTTAGGTCGACCCAAATATCAATTAGGTTCGGCACATGCATGTAAAGTTCGACGTTTGAACTGGGCCTTATTGTTTTCATCTTTTTTCTTTTGTTGTTCGGTTTTTGCTATCAAAGTTTTTAATTTATTCTTAGCGTCGTGTTATGTAATCCGTACATTCCTTCATGTAGTTTCGTTCTATTGTTTCTGTAGATTAATATAAAGTTTCGTTTCGCGTATGTAAATCAGTTTTTGTCAGCCGAAGTAGCCGTACAGATGTTGTAAGTTTCGTATTTTTCATTTATGTTTCTTCAGTTGGTTATTTGCTGCTTATTTATAGTTTTCTGTATTCATACAAACATATGTAATTTTTTGTTCTTAGTGAATCTTAAGTTGAAGACGAATTCAAACCTGTATGGAGTGTTATTTACACATTCTATATATTTTAACTGTTTTGACTAGAAAATAAATTATTTGTTATTGTTCAATAGATCTGTAGGTCACAAAACATGGTAATATTTTTTCTTAGATCTCATGTAGTTTTACTTTTGTTTTATAAGACCGCACAAGGGGCAGACAGCATTGGATGTGGTGAACTCTGAAGAAATGAAAGAACTTCTCACCTCACCTGTGAAACAAGCTGAGCCTGTTACTAATGGTGACTCGACAAACACAGAACACACTTTGGATTCAGGTATACTTATACATACACCAACATAAATTTTTGATAAATTATTAATGGGTCCAGTCCCTCTTATTTTGTCCCTCTTATTTTGTGGCCTTGAAGAAGTCCATGTTTGTTTTTGTGGCCTTGAAGAAGTCCATGTTTGTTTGTCTGCATTCGTGCATCACCTTGTATTATGTGGCATTTGGAAAGTGGATACGCATCGCGCATGTCACATGGTTCAAAAAGGGGAGATTAAATTGGTCAAATGGTTATTCAGCTGTGGGATGGCAAGTGAATTCACTGATTCAGAAACTATTTCATTTGAGATTATATTACCAGTACAATGCTTCAACTACACAAAACGTGCCACAGTGTTTTAGTAAGACTCTCGTGTTTTGACATAACACTGTAATGTTAGCTTCGGGATGGTAGTCTTGAAGAGGAATAAATTAGATACCTCTGCGGGAAAACAGACCAAGTAGTGTATCAATGTTGCGTCTTAAGTTTTTCATTGTGGCAAAATCAGTCACTTTTAACCTGGAATAACTACAGGATCATGTAGTTATGTAGACTGTTCAGTCTCGTAGTGTTGATTTTATATTATCAACTGTCTAGTTGCAGTTACAGTTTGTTGTAATAATGTCATTTGCATTTAATTGTTGAATTGTTTTCTACAGAATCACTTCCTTCTGAAGACAGCACTCCATCGTCGACTCTGCCCAGTGCCACCTCTCTTCCATCCACACCCTCTACCGTGTCCCGTCAACAGATGCTGTCAGGAATGACCCCACCTGCCAATAGTGAATCTCTGGATCCAACATATCTCTTCCTGTGGCCTCAGCCTCAACAGATCACACAGATCAAAGGCACCAGGTTTTTTCCCACATCTTCACTTCCTGTTGTGGTATTCAGGGGATTACAAACAGGTATGGAAAACCACACAACTAAAATTAATTAAAGCGATTTAAAATTAATAAAAATGCGTTTTGTCTTGATAAAAAAATCGGTGAGCAGTTGTACTCATTAGTGACTGTACTCATTGTTGCTCTCTATCTACCAACCACGAACAACTAGCGAAAACAAACAAAAGTTTGGAAGCATTCTATCAAATACCATTGGCCCTACATGTGGCCTAGACTTAAAAATGATGACAGAGCTAGAAATCGAGTTTAACCCCTTTAACAAAATATGAGGTCTGGAGCTATATCCAGTTTGACAGAGGACAGTTGTGGCAAGTGCAAGCTGTCAAGCTATGCTGAGAATTTGTGAATTACTTTTTACCGGAGGGGAAGGTGGGGGGGGGGAGGGGTAGCGGCAGTAACACTTCTTGGTATTCTACGCTAGGGAAACCAGAGTTAAAGGCAGGTTGGTAATGTGCAATTTGAGTAAAAGCATTTCTTGTTAATATTTAGGTTATTTCCAAGAAATTTGCGAGATTTGGAACACAGTAGAAGAAAGCTTTGAACAAGTTGGCCATACCCTGCAGCTCAATGTTGTGGGAGAAGGTAATGTTACATTCCTGTAGTTAGTTGTATTGAAATAACTATTGGAATTAAACATGGGATGGTTTGTCCAGATGGGTGGGAGTGTAGCCCTGACAAGGACTGCTGTTAGTGAAATTAAGTGACGTTTTGAAAGACTCATTCAATAATATTTATGTCCCTGTTTCTAGACTTGATCGGTCAACTAAGCCATGGTATTAATTGTCAATTAGTTGTAACAGTTATTTTTGTCAGTCTTTTGAAGTTCATTCTGTCCATTGTAGGTCACAATGTAGTTGATCAGTTTCTTTTGATAAAAAGAGCCCGCGTGTTTTTTTTTTTTAATTTTTTTATTTTCTTATAGACTGAAGGCTTTTTCTCTGTTCTCCAGTTACGTCCACTTAAATTCGGCTGGATATACTCTAACTGTAAGACTGGTCGGAATGACATTTGAACGTAGAGTGCAAGACAGTCCGTATTTTTGCGAAATTTGTTCCGTGATCTGGCGTGATACGAACTGCGCAGTCTAGGAGCAAACAAACGTCTGGAGCGAATGTGAATACGGAGATTGACACCCTACGGGCGAGGCTAGCGCGCAACAATTCAATCTTTCGACGCTTCACTCGTCGGGAGTGTCGCGCTTTTGGCAGTTCGAAATTTAAGAGGACAAAGTGACTTTTCTGCAGTCTAATTTTAACAGGGCTATCACTATTAATCATTACTTTGTTCATTTCTCCCTTACAGCTTCTGAGAGGGCTGCAGGCAGTGTTGCCAGCAGCATAGAATGTCACATCTGTCCCAACTCTTTCAGCAAACCAGAGAGTTACAGGATTAGTATTTCAGCTGTCAAGGTACAAGTTTGCGTCCACAGTACACAGATACTCTTGGTACCAATTCAAATAAGCACTTTTTTTATAACTTTTGCCATTCTTTACCAAACAGGTTGTTCTAACAGCCAGTGACCTCCCTGGTTTGTGGTACGCTGTCAACACGTTACTTCAGATCTTACGACTTTTCCATGGCACAGGAATTCCTCAAGTCCAGGTAAATATTGCCTAAAATACGACATATTTTATATTCCTGTTTTTGCAAACCTGATGTAAGTGTACATGACAAAACATATTGGTTAGGTATGGTGAATTAGAACACAGCAAAGAAGCGAAAATATTGCGGTGCGATTTAACTACGTGATCACTTCGATAAGTGTTTTTTTTTTTTACACCACAGAATCAGATATTTTGCTTTGAGAGTTCCCCGTGCTGAGTATCTTCTCAGAAGACCCTGTTCAAACATGCTGAATTTCCAAACAATCAGAACTAGTCACCGTTTTTTGATACGAGTATTTTATCTTTGTGGTTTGGTTAGCTTATTGCGTTATATTCGCCTTCGGTGGCTGGCCGTGTCATGAACAAAACTCTGTTTTTATTTGTTTGGTTGTACTTTGTTTCAGATAAATGACTGGCCAGACTTGAAATTCAGAGGTGTGTTATGGGATGTGTCGACAGGCCGTGTTCCAACTTTGGTAGGTGCATCAAAGTTAGCAATTTCTTCTCTTTTTTTTTTTTGTCTTTTTTTTGTGTTGTGTCAAGATTGTGCGAATCGACGGGAGCAGAACATCTTCCTGGCGAAACAATTAGTTTATTCCAATTACAGATGTCCCTACAGTTAGTCTAAAACTTAGAAAAATGGGAAAAAGTCCATTGTTTCAAGTGAGATGGATGGACAAAAACATGGTCGTCACAGTCTTCTGTTTCTGAGATGCCGCGTTTTTAACATTATTGGTTCTTTTTCTATCTCAGGAAACAGTTTTTTGTCTGATCGACATTTTGTCTGCTATGAAAATCAATCAACTACAGCTGTATATGCAGAACACGTTTGCCTTCCCTGGACACGAGACCGTTTGGAGAAATACGACGCCTTACAGTGCGAGGTACGTAAATGATGATTTATCCTTTGTCTTATCATGTTAAGTCGAAATTTGACAATTCTTTTGGGAAATTGAACAAAAGAAAAAGCGCCGCACGAAGGCACTACTCAATTGCTTTAGGATTTCGTTCACAGACTCGAAAGGTCAAACCGCCTTTTGGAATTAATAGAGCCCCCTCCCCCCCGCCCCCCCAGGTAAGTTCTGCTTAATTGCTTTTATTTGAACTTTCACACTTAAGGATTTTTTGTCCACTGACTCAAAATTAGAACCGAGTCACATCGAGCAAGGTTTTCTTAGTATAAAGCTTTAAATACCTCTGAGCTCCTTAATGTACTTTGAAACTATTCAAGTGAGTTTTTTCTTTTTTTGTTTTTTGTTTTTTTTTTATAAAGCGCCGTGCCTACATACTGGCTTAGTTTTGAATTCGTTGTTTTTCTCATTGCAGCGATATCATAAAAATAGACAGCTACTGTAAAAGAAGATACATCGAGCTTGTGCCACATATTGAAAGCTTGTCTGGATTTAGTCAATGGTAAGTTGTCAGAACTTGCGTTCCTTTGCCTTCTTTGTAGTCTAGTTTGTCGCGCAACCCTTCTTCCCGCCATATTCTTTTGAGGAAAAAAGTGTGCGTTTTGAATAAAAAGGGTTTTCTAAATTTTTTACATTGTTTGTGAAAGTTGTCCAGTATAATTTGATGAAAGTATTTCTTGTCTTTAGGTTGAAGTTCAAGTCGTACAAACACTACGGCGAGGAAGAAGTCGAATATGACCCTCATCAACAAAGGTAATTTCCTGAAAAAGGTCTCTGCATTTTATCAGAATATACAGAAAGAGACTGTTGTAATGAAAACGTAACTCTTGCTGCATTCTTGTGTGTTCAACAGACTACCATCCTGCCTCTGTCCAACAAATGATGAAAGCATCAATTTGATCGTGAATCTTCATTCCCAAGCTTTTCCGTGTTTTTCGTCGTCCAGGTAAATGCGTTGGTTGGAATTTTGTTACCTGTTAGGTGTGTAACACGGCTTTGAAATCTTCAGTGTGTTTTTTTTAGATTTGTTCATGTTGGCTTGGACTCAGCACCAGAATTTGGAAAAGGAAAATCACTTGCTGTAACAGAGGTACAGAAACATTTGAATCTTTGGATTGAACAGGGTGACTGAAGAAGGAAACAGTAGCCGAACTTGTATTAGAAGTCGAGAGATACGTCTGACAGAATACCTGGGGTTAATGGGCCATGGGAGGACAAAAGTGTTTCTTTGCAATCTCATTCTACACGACCGAGCTTAATTATTACTATCTTTCAATTTATTACCAAGTGTTTCCTCGTTTAGGGACGCTCTAAATTCTAAGTTGAGACCATTTAACAGATAGCTTTTGCCTGCTTTCCTATGTTGGAGTTTCCTGCGTTTTTATTTCACTTAACTGGCTTTTTTAATGAGGTAACATTTATTATTGATCGTGTTTTAGGAGAAAGGAGCAGACGAGGTGTACATGAACTATCTTTGGTCAGTACATCAGTCGTGCTGCAGGCATGGTCGCACACTTCAGTTCTGGGCTAACGCCCTTCATGGGGACCCTGAGCAGCTGTGGAATCTCCCCCCCGGCGTCATAGCCATGGAATATGGATACACGGTAACTGCAGAGTGGGAATTTCATTGACTTGTGGCGTCTCGTGTTTCCGTGAGAGTCTTTTACCAACTGGCGATTCTGATCTAATTTTCAGGTTGATCACGACTTTCTTAAGTTCTGTAAACCGCTGGTTGATGCCGGGTAAGTATTAGAAGCTCAGGTGACAATCTGGATCATCTACTTAGTCATGTGTGATTAACTTAACTCGAAAACAGAATCATTATCCTCTTAAAAATCTGATTATTTATTTATTTATTTATTTATTATTTTTTGCAGAGTCAGTTTCTTTGTTTGTCCTGGTACAGGTTCGTGGAACAGGTTCGTCTTGTGATAACAAATGAACGCTATTTAACAGTCATTCGACGAGCGCGTGTTGAATATGAAGTGATAAATAAGGCGCCGAATTAGTGATATTAATCTCATATGCAACAAGCTCGAGTGAAACAATTCTTCTATTTAATTCTCAAGGTCACTTATCGTTACTGATTTGTTTGTTGTTATTATGGTTGCCATATTTTCGGACAAATTTTTGCGACGCGGCAAAAGATTTTGAACTCTTCGCCGCGGAACTTGACATAGCATCCAATTTTCTAATAAGGCAAAAAGCAGGGTTGATATTGGTGAACCCGCCAACCAGAAAGCTCGAAATTCAATAGCCGAGATTGAGAATTTAATGAGGCTTATTTTCTTGTGATGCTGATTATGCTTTTGTGCAAAAGTGGTTCTAGCTTTTGAGGATCTCGCTTAAACCTTGTAGTGTGACAATTCAAGCGAAAGCTACTTTGCAGTACATCTTGTAGAGCAGTTTGTCTTCTTGATTTATTCCAAGCGGGAAACGCATGACGTCCCTGGAAGCGGCAGCAAACGAGACAACCTCAAGCGCAAAATATATATATTAATCTTGTTATCGTTCCACCTTTCCTTATAGCGCTTGCGGTAACTCTGAGGATAGTATTACAGTGATGAGCAATGCCGTGCAAACGGCTGTTACCTGCAGTGCTCTCGGCGTCCTCATTTGTGATTGGTCCTTACCTGGTCACGTGAATCCTTTGAGCGTTAGTATTCCAGCATTACTTGCGGGTGCTGGATTAGCGTGGAAGGCTGATGTGGAGTTGGTGAGTTGCGTCATTTCCTTGTTGATTTTGGAAACCTAGGTGCCGCATTTTATGGAAAGGGTCCTTTGTTTGAGCTTTCATTGAAGGGATTGAGTTTTATCAGCCTTCACATGCTTTATAAAGCCTTGTTCAACTGAATTCTTTTGTCTTGTTTCAGTCATCTGTGCGCTCGTCTCTTCCCGATGTTTTAAGTCGTCACGTGTTTATGGACACATCCGGGGCTTTTGGCCGTGCACTAATGGACCTGGGCACTATTCACTCACATCTGCTCAAAGACGGCTCTGAAGAGTCACGTGTTGCTGCAGACAACAGCAGAGTTCACCCAGTCGCGCATGCTCCAGAGAGCAAGTTGCTGTGGCAGATTTTGGAAACAAAAGGCTCTTCTGACATTGACAAAGTTACTTCCGACAGTTTGCAGGTAATAAGAAGTGCTGCAAGTGCTCCTTACCAACTGCAAACGCGACCCTTGTAGAACCTTATTAATCAAGGAGCAACTGGGGCACACGCCCCAGAGCTCCAAACTCCTAAGGGCCTCATTCAACGTAAAAACATTGACCGGAAGTCAACAATAAATCGAGTGCTGTATTCATACCATGGTATAAAATGGTCAGCAGTTGGAAGATCAGTAGAAAATGTTCAACAATATCTCGAATCAACATCACAAAAATGTACCACCAAACAAGCAATAGAAGGGTTAAGCAGACCCAAGTATGGCCGATCTGTCTGTTGCAGGCACTGAGGGGCAGATGTGGGATTGAAACCTCAGGGCTCCAGAAACTTTGCTCCGCAGTCTCTCTCCACCAAGGTGTATACATGGGTACGGAGACTAGTGAGCCACTTGTCTGGGGAAAATCCCAATTGAATCACCCTTCTTACCTCCAACTAAACACTTCATAGTCTTGTCAGATGTGCGTTTTACAATGGCTGCGTTTTTTTCTGTCATCAGAGAGCCTTGCGTCAAATCCGGCAGTGCCATAAGACGTTCATAGCAGCAGAACTCCAGTGCAAACAGAAGACAGATATTGTGAAAGAGCTTGTTGTGTTGGTGGACATCTTGCTATTTGCGACCAGGTGATGAATAGTCACTTCACTCAGGTTATTTAACAATCACTCCGCGAGCGCGCATTGGATATTTAACAATTATTCGCCGAAGGCGAAGTGAATATTGTGGAATAGTTGTCGAGGGGATTATTCCACAATATTGGCTGAGCCTGAGGGGAATAATTGTTTTAGTATAATTGCTCAGGTAATTATCAGAGCAAATGCATTTTCTTTTTTCTTTTATTCACAAACATCAACATCGTACGGTGGCCATTTTGAAAATTAGTGCTTCAGTATTATAATCACCTCGCGCGGGGTGATTATAGCAAGATATGACGTAATCCTCGACCAATCAGTGCGCCCGCTTCTTTATAATCACCTCAGCAATTATACTAAAAGGTGATAAAGTACGCGCCAAGTTGGTTATAATCCCCATATATTCAACAAGCGCGAGTGGAATAACTGTTTCATTACATTCACCGCCTCGGTAGTAGTTGCTGAATTTCTTGCCTTATTTTTGGACCAACTTTGGCTTCAGGGCACTTAACATGGCAAAAGCAGGGTTATTTGCTATTACCCTGTGTATATAAACCAATGGGAAAGTTGTAAATTCGATAACCGATATGGGAGTTTAACACTGACTTATGCTTAATGCAGTTGTTGTAATCCTAACTGGACAATTTTCCTGCAACAGGATTTGCTATTAACCAGTGTATGTAAGTCAATGGGAAAGTATAAATTCAATAACCGAGATGGGAGTTAAACACTGACTTACGCTTAAAGTTGTTCTAATCATAACTGGACAATTTTTATGTCACAGGATTTGTCGTCTGCTGCTTTTAAACAAAAAAGAAGAGTCGAATGTCTCCCTTGAGGATTTACCTGTTATCAGCAAGACCGACTTAGCTAACAAGTAAGTTATTCAAATATCAAGCTAATGTCATGTTGTTTTGTGGGTTAAAGGTAACGTACCTCCTCCGCCAAACCGATTTAACATCAAGCACAGCGGGTCTCAATGGCTCTCTCCTCTGCAGAGGCTCCTGTTAGTAAACAGCAATGAAAGAGAAAAGA
Organism: Siderastrea siderea; assembly: GCA_964030785.1. Classification (NCBI taxonomy): domain Eukaryota; kingdom Metazoa; phylum Cnidaria; class Anthozoa; order Scleractinia; family Rhizangiidae; genus Siderastrea; species Siderastrea siderea. The sequence continues at coordinate 57,356,457 of OZ034970.1, read as the reverse complement.
GGGAAGCGAGAGCGCTGAAGAGAGAAAACGGGGGCGCGGGGCGTTCCCCGCGCGTTTTAATTTTTCCCTCTTCCCAGCCTCTGCGCGGTTTTTCTACCCAGCGCGACTGTAGGGGGCCTCTGCGGAGGAGGGAGTCTCAAGGAATTACCCATAACGAAAAATGGCTGAATTTTTAAACGGAAACATGAACGATGTTAAACAGGGTGGCCAAACGTGTTCAACACGTTGAATTCAACATCAAACGGTGTTAAATGATATTGCTGAATCTGTTTGGGTGGTGTCAAATTGCCTCCCTCTAAAACCCCGCTCGACGGTGACGGCATCACAGAACTTTACAAACAATAGATATTTCTGAGCAGAATATTAGCTTTGCACGCGCGTTATAACCACGGTGATAGGAAATAGCCAAACTCAAAGTTCTTGGGAAAACTGGACACACGAAGGTGAATTTTCCTTTCTGTACTTTTGCTGGACTCCGTCCATTCCAATTCAGCTTCTGGACAGTCCAACCACATTTAAACATCTCGTAAATTCATTGACCTTAATTGACGTCCCTTGTGTTTATTTCGACGTACAATTTAGGCATTGTAAGGGTATAACAGTATGACGTTAGGTTTTAGGTCGACTTTTGTTTGGTTAAGTTGATTTCACGCAGCGAGTCTTTTTCCGTAGGTAGGGTTCCGACTCCTCCCCCCCCTCCCCTCCCTCCCCCTCCCTCCCCTCCCTCCACTCCCTCCCCTCCCTCCCCTCCCTCCAGTGTACCAGCACAAGACTGGTGCTTTTGCTTCTTCTGGTACTGCAATAAAATACCAATCTGCTTTGTCGTCCCATAGGTTGCTGGTTCTAGTGGAAGTGTACCAAAAGACGTACGTGTTACGTAACAAGCAGGGCGGATTACTCGGCGCCTCACAACTCCTACAAAGCTTTCTTCAACACCTGCTACCCGAAGATGAAAAATAACTGCTGCGATTTACACGCATGAAATGCAAAAGCTAGAATACATTTTGAACGTAGTTCTAGTGTAGATAGACGGTAATAAACAGTAAGAACTGGAGAAATGTTTGAATTGCTGGAACTTTCTGTACGTTTAATGTTTGCGATTTGAACTCCACAAAAAATCCTACGATAAACATTTCCCGCACAAATGTTTGCTGTTAACTGACATTACTGTATGGTAGTTTGATTACCAATTCCACATATTTAAAAGTAAACTTTAAACTGCACAGTAGGTAGTTGAGTAAGTTTAAAATCACTAATATTTATACGGTACTATTTATGTTTCACTTTTGTATATTGTAAAATGCACATGCTAGTTTTCAGTAAAATAGGTTTTAGATGTATATTTAACTACTTAAAGTCGCAAAAAGAATCAAATTCCCACCGACACATATGGAACCCTTTGAATCGCAAAAGTAGGTAGATCCCTAAAAAGCGAAAAATCGCCAATCCGCAGCAATTTTGTTACCCCGGGTAGCTTTCTTCAATAATTAAGGTATGTTTGTAATTCCGTCGTTAAACAAAATAATGAAGTGAATAAATAATACTCAGTGTGGCTGTGTCTGGTTTTAGACTGAAAGTAGTCCCCCTCCCCCCCCCCCCCCCCCTTTGTATTGTTGGAAAACAAAGCCTATTGCCAAGAAACAATTCTTAAGATTCATCTTTGGTTTAGGACAACTTTGTGAATCCTGCCCCTGGATCTTGGATATTGCATTTCGTCGACAGACCAGGGTTATCGGTAGCCTGCGAGCAGGTCCACTTAGTGTGTTATGCGCGGGAGTATCGCGAGCCGACTTCCGCCGCCAAGATACTCGCGCGAATAACACACTTAGTGAGCCTGCTCGCAGGCTAGGTTATCAGCTGAGGTAATAACCTACAAAGATAAACTTGGGGAGGTAAATATACCTGGATACGTCAAAAATATTAAGAACGTCCCATGAAAGTTACATTTGTGGTTAGGAAACTGGGTTGAGTAGGGTGGGGTTGGGGGACTTGTGCTCAGCGAAAATTAGCAACTATTTAGTTGATAAGCAGTAAGCTGCACAAAAAATTCCAGGTTGAAAAAATACTCAATCCCAGAAGGTTGAGTAAATTATCGACAGCGCGGGATCAGTGGAACACTGATAAACAAGTTTTCTCGTGTGGTACTATGTTTATGAATTCTATTTTTACTCCAAAATCCCACTCTAATGTTCAATTATCCAATGCGTTCTTGTTTAACGAAAGCACTCTTTAAGCTACTAAAGAGTTACTCTCAGCGGCGATTCTAGAAACTGATAAATAATCACAGTTGGATCTCTCGAATACACGCGTAATCCCTGTGAAACTTTCAGAAACATGTCGGTGTTTTCGTTCAAGTTCAGCCTGAAATCTACATTAGTGGCAATGTTTTTGGCAGGGGACAGCCCAACGGGAATCGAAGTTGCATAAAACTTAACATCAGGCGTACCCTCTAACGTCAGACGTTCACTCCAGCTTAGGTCACTATGTTAACGTTTGACGTTAGCAGTTACGCACGGCGTTAGGTTTTATGCAACTATACCCAGTGACCTTCACATCGTACATCGTACAATTTGCACCTTACTGACCCCAGCAGTATCGGACAAGTTCACCTCGAGTCTCCCTGTAGTTAAGTAGCAATAGCATCCGATCGGTGTGGGCAAGGTCATTATTTTGACTCCCGTCAGGGGAAATTACTAAACGTTAAAACACTGTTTACCTTGAAACCGAAGGAGAGAGTGCTTTCAAAAGAATATGAGCAGTGACTCGAAGCGCTTGCACGTTTAGAAATAATAAAAACAACACAATAGCAATTATTCAAGAGTACATCAAAATTCTCAAATTTTATTAACTATATCACAGTCAAGTTTAACCTATTGCTGTTTTTCCGCAAATGTTGTTACAGATATGATCAACTGCTAATGCAGGGTTCAATTCTACCTGTTACTATCCCCCCCCGGGCACACCCCCCGGATTTCCAATTTTTTTCTTACTTGGCGGTCTATTCCCCACCCCCGGGCACGCAGAAAGAGACAATTCCCGACCCCCGGGACTCCTCGTCGACCACAAATACGTTGTTTTGTGTTCAAAATTGATTTCCGTACAATAACTCAACCAGACGTTTTGACAAGAACTTAAACGCTTTTCTAGAGCTTACTGAACGAAGGATATTACATAGTATTAAAAAACCTGGACACTACATTGAAAAAGAAAACTGAAGAAAAAGTCTAACCGCTCTGGCATTCGGCTGGCGAGTAAAGAAATGTTCTTCACCGCATGTTTTATTCTAAATATAGCACATGCCCAAAAGAGGTCCGGTGAGCAAATTGATGACAGCATTTTAAAGGAGTTTTTCTTAGCTTGTTTCACAAGAACACTGGACTGAGATCTCTGTTTAATATAAAGCCGTGCATTTGTTTCATACAAATACGCTGAAGAAATATTTCTATGTTTGTGATGAACGCCATCCATTCGAGTACGCATCAAACGCACCTTCGTTTAACAATTTATAATAAGCGTGCCTTTGAATACAGATTACAATTTCGAGAGATTATTCTTCTCCAACCAGTCTGCTACAAATTCTAGAGATTTTCCCTGGAAATAGGCAGTCTTCTCTACGCGGTCCGGCGCCATTGTGTCAACTGAGAAGTGATAAGTTAGTGACGTGCTTCACAAGAAAAACGAGAAGTTATTTTCGATTTGCCCCACCCCCTACCCCAGGGACAAAACCGTTTCAGACAATTCCCCACCTCCGGGCCCGAAGGGCTGGACTTGTCCCGGGGGTTGCCCGGGGGGGGGATGGTAACAGGTAAAATTGAACCATGCATAACAGGATGTTTTGTTTCATCCCTGACTCCGTCTGAAAACATGACCATGTTTTAACCACTCATATTCTCACTGTATTTGACTATAAGCTACTACAGCTTAGTAAATTAAAGCAGGCATATTTTCATCACAAAAACCAAAATGAAGCGAGTGCGATGGAAATAACTCCCTTCTATTTAAAGAAAAAAGATTATTGATTGTTTTCAATTTTTTTTTTCACTTACATGAAATGAACGCCATTCGTTGTCAGATAGGTGAGAGGCATACATGCACCGGCGAGAAAAAATAACATGGATTCAGTATCCCTTAGATGCGAATAAAAAGGTTCTCGTTACATTTTTTTTTTTTTGAAGCATTTAAGAGCGAATGTTACCAACGGTCAAACATTTGGTGGCAACAGCTCAAAAATCAATTCCGCTCATATTCTTATGTTAGGTAGACCTTAATGTGAAACAAATCACTGCATAGTTCGTTTGGCTGAATATCGATTTATTTTCAAGAAAATCGATATTAACGGAATTCGCTCAAAATACCGCTTTTGAAGCTCAAAATGTAAGGCAAATCTCGAAGCTTCGCGTGACAAAATGAAGCATTCCAGAGCAATAAAAAGTAACCAAACCTGTAGAACGATGTTTAAATATATGTCGAAAGTAATTTCAGCAATTTCTGCTTATTTATTTACGCGCTCTAATTAAATTTATCCGACATACTTTTGACTAGATAAAAAGTATATCACGTTTAACCCCTAAAAAAAGTATGTGATACCGAATATTATTCGTCAAGAATTTGGATTTCAAGAGGAGAAGGGATGCTCTTTTCCCTCCTAAAAGGATTTTTTGGGGAAATTTATTGACGCAATGTTATAGAATTTTAAAGTTGGACAAATTGCGTTGATTTAAGCGATCAGAAAAGTCAGCCTAATTAACTCAGTGTACACATACACAAACAACTTCACGTTTACCGCAGGTTTTGATCAGCCAACAACCGATTTTAACACAATATCCTCTAACCTTCATGTTGCTGTATCACAGATGAGAGCTGTGGTCCTTCTTGATGATACAATTCAAGCAAACTGCAAGGAAACTTGACAGGATATCGCAACTAGTTGCCATGCCGTTTCACCGAACATCCGCCGTTTTTGATGTGAGGATTCTCTTTTCCTATTTTCGTTGGAAAGCAGGCTTAAGGTGTTGTACATAAGATGTCTTTCCTTTCAAACTAGCTCTGAACTGAACAGCGAAACAAGAAGTCGTTAATACAAAAACATCTGTTACGTGCTTTGGGTGATGCCGCTAATTAATTTAGAACGAGTTTCAGTGAAATCGACTACTGCAGGCATGTACCGCGGTAACGAAATTTTGGGTGCATCAGGTGACTTTGGGGAAGTAGGTTTAATTTTTTTTTCAAATAAGCTATTTCTGTCTTCCTACGTTTACTACTTTAAGGACTGAGCGAAGATTCTCAGTAGATTGGGTTCGATGAGTACTTTGAAATCTGTACAACTTAAAAAGCTCACGTTGGTTGCGTGACATACCCGAGACTGAGCTTTTACCTGATGGGCAGGGCAAAGCCGCAAAGGGGGTTTTAAAAATATATTCTCTGTTGGTTTTCCAAGAAGTAGCACAGATAATGAATGCTATTTTACATACTATGGCTAGATTAAAATACAAAGTCAGGCATGAAAATTTCCTGTTCGGTCTTAAAATTCTTTTTTCGTTTTGTAGGGGTTTTGTAGGGGTGAGGGTGGGGAGGGGCTGGGGCTATAGGTTTCGGGGAAAGAAGTTTTAGAGAACACCGAATCGACTGATTGTATCGATTCCTGGCATTCAAAGACTTTCAAATAAGGCAGTGGTGATACCTTAAACCTCCTTTTTATTTTTACCTGGTTCTTGTTCGTATTTACGTGCTAGTGTACATTTAACGCACAAACACTTATTTGCGGAGAATAGACATTAATAAGAAATCAAATTTCGTACTGGTTCTCAGGAAATAAATTTAATGATCTGCAAGATTGTTAAGAGCTTCGTCCTATGGCACAAAATACAACCCACTACGGGCTTAACTTGGATGACTTTTTATGAGTCTTGGGTTTTCCGCTTTCGATGCTTAACAGGCACCAACGATAAACGACTCTACTCGACTGACACTGTAGTGCGTGCAGTCTTTTTTTAAAGCTTCCAACAGTGAAGAAAACTACAAAACGGTTAACTAGGGGGTTCAACGTTCTATTCAACACCGATCAACGCTGTTGAATTTTTAAAACAAGTTTGGCCCTCTAGCTTAATGATGTTTCACAATTTTGCCGACTTTTCTTTTGTTCTCAGGTGTGCCACTCTGTGCAATGATGTTCTGTAATATTGATTCAACTTTTTCTATGTTCTCAGGTGTGATCAAAAGTATTGAATTCGTTTGCCCACCTTGTTCAACATCGCACAACAAAGTTGTGTTCAAGATTGTTGAATAATGTTGAATGAGTTTGGCCGAGTCATAAAGTTTGCAAACGAAAAACGCAAAGAGCGTGAGCCAACAAAATGAGGGCGCAGCCGGAGTTGAAGGCTAAGAGATAGGGGGAAGTTTGAACCCTTAATCCCCCAACATGAAAAGGTTTCCCCTTAAGTAGGTTTCCAACCCCCCCCCCCCCCCCCCCACCCACCCATCGCCCCCATCCTCGCGAAAGTGGGTCGGTTAAGCAAAAGGGAAAGATAATTCCAAGATAATAATTCCAAGCGAGCCTTGATTAAAAATTCAGTCCTCAAAACTGTCATTTTACAGCGACCCGCTATCACTCTTAAAGGTGTTCGAAGACCTTGATATGAGGGTGACTTAGATGTCCAAGTCACCTCAAAATGCCTTTAAAGAATATTAAAACACACGAGGAAAGGGTGCAGGCACGGACTAAGTATTTCTAATCGGAGCCTTTTGGGTCTGTGAAATCCAGTTTTCGGAAACTCCTTTCCGATCCGCTTTTATAATTACTGAACAAACCTTTACCACATGCAGGTGGCTGGCTTGAATGTTGTGCGATGTTGTAAAGCAAAAGGTTTCACTTCTGCATAATTGATACATTAAAGGTGGGGTTAGGCGAGTTCTGAAACAAGAGATGGAAAAGCTCCGCTTTATTTGAAAATCCTTTAATGCCAAGACTCATTTACTTATACTATCACTTTCACCCGGGCACTTACAATCAGTCGATTTAGTATTCTCTTAAACGTCTTTTCAAACACCTTTAGCCCAAACCCCGCCCCACCCTAAACAAAAAGAAAGAAAACATTCTCAGACCGAAAAGGATATTTTCATGTCCAACTTTGTATTTTAATCCAGCCATAGTTCATTAATTGTGCTACCTCTTCGAAAACCAACAGAGAATATATTTTTTAAATCCCTTCGCCCTGCCCACCAGAGAAAAGCTCTAGGGTTAATGACACGCAACCAACGTACGTTTTTTCAGTTTCACGCATTTTTAAGTGTTCATCTGAAACCAATCTACTGAGAATCTTCGCTCAGTCCTTAAATTAATAAACGTAGGATGACAAGAATAGCTTATTTGAAAAAACAATTTAACCTTATTTCCCAAAGTCACCCGATGCACCCAAAATTTCGTTACCGCGGTACATGCCTGCAGTAGTCGATTTCGCTAAAACTCGTTCTGACTGAATTAATTAGCGGCATCACCCAAAGCAACAGATGTTTTTGTATTAACGACTTCTTGTTTCGCTGTTCAGTTTAGAGCTAGTTTCAAAGGAAAGGCATCTTTTTTACAACACCTTAAGCCTGTTTTCTAACGAAAATAGGAAAAGAGAATCCTCACATCAAAAACGGCGGATGTTCGGTGAAACGGCATGGCAACTAGTTGCGATATCCTGTCAAGTTTCCTTGCAGTTTGCTTGAATTGTATCATCAACAAGGACCACAGCTCTCATCTGTGATACAGCAACATGAAGGTTAGAGGATATTGTGTTAAAATCGGTTGTTGGCTGATCAAAACCTGCGGTAAACGTGAAGTTGTTTGTGTATGTGTACACTGAGTTAATTAGGCTGACTTTTCTGGTGGCTTGAATCAACGCATTTTGTTCAACTTTAAAATTCTATAACATCGCGTCAATAAATTTCCCCAAAAAATCCTGTTAGGAAGGAAAAGGACATCCCTTCTCCTCTTGAAATTCAGATTCTTGACGAATAATATTCAGTACCACATACTTTTTTTAGGGGTTAAACTTGATATACTTTTTATCTAGTCAAAAGTATGTCGGATAAATTTAATTAGAGCTCGTAAATAAATAAGCAGAAATTGCTGAAATTGCTTTTGACATATATTTAAACATCGTTCTACAAGTTTGGTTACTTTTTATTGCTCTGGAATGCTTCATTTTGTCACGCGAAGCTTCGAGATTTGCCTTACATTTTGAGCTTCAAAAGCGGTATTTTGAGCGAATCCCGTTAATATCGATTTTCTTGAAAATAAATCGATATTCAGCCAAACGAACTATGCAGTGATTTGTTTCACATTAAGGTCTACCTAACATAAGAATATGAGCGGAATTGATTTTTGAGCTGTTGCCACAATATTTTGAAAATGTTTGATTTTTGGCAACATTCGCTCTTAAGTGTCTCGAACATATTTGTATTTTTAATAATAAATCGAACTTTAAGTCTACTCGGCAGGAGCAAAGTACAACTTTAACTTCATGTATTTTGAAGAATACAAACATGCCTCTTTCTTGCTTTGTTTTTTGACGGAAAAAGAAGCATCAACTCAATCAGTCCACCGTATTCACAAAATTAAACATTATGGCTCTTCACGAAGTTCCACAATGACTGCTGATTCCAAATAAATCTTGTCTACTCCAACATCTTCTATTTCGTTGCCGAGCCAACTGCCTTCCCCTTCAATATTTCTCACCAGTTGTTCGCCATTCTCCGCTCTTCTGTAAATGTCAATAAACGGGATACCAAACCGCCACTGGCGATGATCTCTGCGCACTCCCCATGGCCATTTCTCCCGAGGAACATCATGGACGTAAGCAAGAGGGATGGGAGACGAAGGTTTGAACTCGTAGACTTCGTGACTTTCATCGAGCTCCCTTTCTTCAAAAGGACCATAAGGATAGATTTCGGAGGTCTGATATCTTGAAAGTACACTCATAAGCTTGCACTTCCACTGATTTTCAGCTAAGAAGTCGAACAACGCTTTATCTTCTCCTTTGAGCAAATGTGGTTGAAGTCCCTTAGAAATGTACTTGTGCTTTAAGAGAATTCCAACACGAGAGGGCGAACCTTTGCCCCTGTAGCTTATCTTTTCCAGTTCGCTTTTAACATTAGCTAAAGCTTTAGCGCTCATGGAGGGACTTTCTGTGCTGGCTTCAAAATGTTCCTCCAGAGGAACTTCATCTTTAGGCTTACAAAAGTGCTGGTTGTAGCGTTTCTTATGGTGCTCATAGTTTGGTATATTGATATTGTAGGTAACCGTTACTCTGTGACCCTCGAGGACTGGTTTGACTTCGTGAATGCAGTCGCTGTAAAATGCAGCCCACTGAACCCTGCTTGTGTCATTAGAGTACTTGGAAAAGTCGAACACGTGTTGCAAACCATCATGGTTAACCAACAGCTCTCCACCTTTGTGAGGTGAAGGAAGGCAAAGGACAAGTGTTCCTATCATCTCGTGATTAGAGGGACTGTCGACATGAGGCTTGAAAAATCCTCCTTCGCTGTAAACGTTTAGTTTGTACTGATCCACTTTCACACACCTGCCTGGAGTAAGTGTATCCTCGATGTGTTCTTCGATCGACCCACGTCCAGGAATATCACTAATCATTCTCGATGTTGATCCATATACATGTTCTCTTTCAAGTTTGAACCTCTCAGACTGGACTTCGTATGCCAGACGAACTTCCGAATCGAGCACTGTTTTCATTTCTTTGAGGTCTCCAAACGGTGCAGGATTGCAGTGGTCCAATAGCTCGTTCAAAGGAACAGTCGACAATTTGAATTCTTTCCACTCTTCGTCTTCTTCAGATGTTGCTGGCTGCACCTTTAAAACGAATTTGTCCAGATCTACTGGCCGTAAACTTCCACCACAGCAGAACGCCGGTGTGGTTAGAGCATCCTCGAGACTGTCTAGAAGTGGGTTGTAAGTTTTGATATCTTCTTTGAAACGGTAAGTGCATTTAATGTGATGACTGTTGACCACATAGCCCAAAGGAGGACTGCGTATGGAATTTTCTACGGCTCGGTTGTACTGCAAGGGTCTTTGCTCGATTTGTTTCAGCTGCTGTTTACGAAAACCTTCAGCCATTTTACATCGCGAGGCTTTTCAGCTAAGTTCATTTCTCGGAATTGGGAAGCAATGTGGCTACATCTGATTGGCTGGTGTGATCGCGTGACCCTAATTCCGGGTTTCCGCCCTTTTTCCCAGAAAAGACAGTGACTCCGCGAATTGTTTTATGTTTTACAACCTTGATAAAATATAGTTTACATTGTGTTTGTTTTACAAGAATATTTTTGCATGAGTGTTTTGTGATGTTTCAAGTGGTTACGTAGACTGCGAGTAGTCTCTAATTTTGGCGATGGCGATTGTGGGGCGGGCAAAATACATGCGCGCGCGCGAAATTTCGAGGAGACGCGACCCGAAGGGAGCGCCGAAAATGAATTTTCGGTGCTCCCTTCGCGTCGCGTCTCCTCGAACTTTCACGCGCGTGCGTGTGTATTTTGCCAGCCCCACTATCACAATCGCCAAAATTAGAGACTACTCGTAGTCTAGTGGTTACGAAGCGGGAATCCCATGGAAACTGGAAACCATATTACAATTTTCGTCAAAGGAAACTTCAGAGATTTCCGAGAAATTCAATACAAGTTTCGAGAAACATGGGAGTGACCTCATGCAAAAAACAAAGAAACTAATGCATGGTTCAATTTTACCTGTTACCATCCCCCCCCCCGGGCAACCCCCGGGACAAGTCCAGCCCTTCGGGCCCGGGGGTGGGGAATTGTCTGAAACGGTTTTGTCCCGGGGGTAGGGGGTGGGGCAAATCGAAAATAACTTCTCGTTTTTCTTGTGAAGCACGTTACTAGCTTATCACTTCTCAGTTGACACAATGGCGCCGGACCGCGTAGAGAAGACTGCCTATTTCCAGGGAAAATCTCTAGAATTTGTAGCAGACTGGTTGGAGAAGAATAATCTCTCGAAATTATAATCTGTATTCAAGGGCACGTTTATTATAAATTGTTAAACGAAGGTGCGTTTGATGCGTACTCGAATGGATGGCGTTCATCACAAACATAGAAATATTTCTTCAGCGTATTTGTATGAAACAAATGCACGGCTTTATATTAAACAGAGATCTCAGTCCAGTGTTCTTGTGAAACAAGCTAAGAAAAACTCCTTTAAAATGCTGTCATCAATTTGCTCACCGGACCTCTTTTGGGCATGTGCTATATTTAGAATAAAACACGCGGTGAAGAACATTTCTTTACTCGCCAGCCGAATGCCAGAGCGGTTAGACTTTTTCTTCAGTTTTCTTTTTCAATGTAGTGTCCAGGTTTTTTAATACTATGTAATATCCTTCGTTCAGTAAACTCTAGAAAAGCGTTTAAGTTCTTGTCAAAACGTCTGGTTGAGCTATTGTACGGAAATCAATTTTGAACACAAAACAACGTATTTGTGGTCGACGAGGAGTCCCGGGGGTCGGGAATTGTCTCTTTCTGCGTGCCCGGGGGTGGGGAATAGACCGCCAAGTAAGAAAAAAAATTGCAAATCCCCGGGGGGGTGTGCCCGGGGGGGGGGGGATGGTAACAGGTAGAATTGAACCCTGCATAAGAGCCATTGCATGTAAATCCCGGGAGAATGAAAGGCGCATTTTTTATTCCAGTTCTAAAGAGTTTGTATGTACCGTCACAACAGATCCACTGCTTGAGGAAGTTTAGAGGACCCCCAAAAGAGTTTGTTACGAGATCAAACACTACGTGCTTTTAAAATGGCGACCGGACCGCTTTATATCGTATGCAACAATTTTCAACAGCATTTTTTGGTCATTATACTGATCACAATACGCCATTTAAAAGATGACTGAAAATACAGGCAACGCAATTTTATATAAGGCATGCTATTTATTACTGTAATGCAAAATACTGAAAATGCAAGGGCTGGAGGAGAAATCAACGGTTTTATTCTAGCATCTACGCCTTGGTATGACATTTTTGCTCCGAGTTTTTATTTTTGCGACATGTATTGTTGCAATTTCCAAACAGATCACGCAAAATCTATTTATAGTACCCAATAAAAAAAAACCATGAATCGTGGTGCCCACAACTGTATAACTCTTGTTCGACTTATACGCTACAACTGTTTCTACGCAAACCTGGCTGTGTTATTTTTTCCATTAGTAATTTAGCCATTCATTTCCCTAAACGTATTTTAAAATCGCTGCTGATATCTTCAGTGTGTTGCCCCGTTTTAGCTCAGGAGTCTCGAAATCGCAACCACGTTAAGGTGACTGGATCGAAATAAATGACGCGCACTATGCCTCTCTAAAAACTCTAATAAAATCGTCATTTCTCACTCGATTGCCTTGAAACTTTCGCATTTTACACGCAATTTATCGAGAAATAATACGTATATATAGCAATATGTAGATGTACTGTTCGTTAATTTTGCGTGATTTTGCTGTTACTGAACACTACTTTTTTGATAAAATTGCTATTCTAACAAAACTGAGCGCTACGATTTGGTTTAAACTTCTAGAATCAGCTTATAATAACACCTTACCTTGACTCTTCAAGTTTCCGCAAAATCGTAGGAACAGAAATCCCGGCACAATTTGAACGTCAAACTTCAACGTTTGAACCGCTCCAGCGCTTTCCAAATTTGACTGAAAAGCGTAATAACTCCAGATAAAGTAAGTTAAATGTATCGTTATCGTTAGTTCCAAACCGCATTTCGCCATCTGCAACGATGAAAAAGTCTGGGCGGCTATTATATACTCACTTTCTGCACCAAAATATAACGAAGTCGCCAGATTCACGTTTTTCTGAAGTATATGAAAACTCACCGGACGAATTGAATAAACTACCGGAACATGAAACTGGATCTTACTGTATTTTTTGAAAGTGATGCACTATCGAAACTCTGTTCTGTATACGGCTTTGTTGTTGTCTGAATTCCAAAATAGCGCTATGCAAATTTCCTTGCATTTGATGAGAATTTGAGGAATTTACACATTGGCTAGGGGGGTGCATTGACGATGTTTGGTCGCTACATGCTTTGGTAGTTTTACGTGTCTATAATGTCATGCCAGGTGAAGGTTAAAATCGTCATTTTGAGATATACAAAAGAGTGTGTCGCCTGATACCAACATAGGATTTCATAGGATAATAATTGTTCCTTTATTTTCAATTAGCATGATCATGAAATTATAGAACAGATACGTAAAACCACCAAAGCGTGTAGCGACCAAACACCGTCAATGCACCCCCTAGCCAATGTGTAAATTCTTCAAATTCTCATCAAATGCAAGGAAATTTGCATAGCGCTACTGTGGAATTCATATACCAACAAAGCCGTATACAGAACAGAACAGAGTTTCGATAGTGCATCACTTTCAAAAAATATATTGTCCAAACTAAGACCGCCCCAGCAAAGTGAAATGGCGCAAAGTATGTGTAAAAGATTCAGTTTCATGTTCCGATAGTTTTATTCAATTCGTCCGGTTAGTTTTCATATAATTCGGAAAAACGCGAATTTGGCGACTTCGTTATATTTTGGTGCAGAAAGTGAGTTTATGGTAGCCGTCCAAACTTTTTCCTTGTTGCGGATAGCCAAATGCAATTTGGAAGTAACTATAACGATACATTTAACTTACTTTATCTGGAGCTATTACGCTTTTCAGTCAAATTTGGAAAGCGCTGGAGCGGTCCAAACTTTGAATTCCGTCTGGGGTTGTTATTTTGACGTTCAAATTGTGCCGGGATTTCTGTTCCTACGAGTTTGCGGAAACTTGAAGAGTCAAGGTAAGATGTTATTATAAGCTGATTCTGGAAGTTTAAACCAAATCGTAGCGCTCAGTTTTGTTAGAATAGCAATTTTATCAAAAAAGTAGTGTTCAATAAAAGCAAAATCACGCAAAATTAACGAACAGTACATTTACATGTTGACATGCGTATTATTTACGCAAAAAATTGCGCGTAAAATGCGAACGTTTCAAGGCAATCGAGTGAGAAATGACGATGTTATTAGAGCTTTTAGAGAGTTATAGTGCGCCTTATTTATTTCGATCGAGTCACCTTAAGCGGCACATACCCGTATAGGTATCATAAGGGAATACCCCCTGGGGGGGGGACGGCAGTATCGGACCAAACTCGCCTCGAGTCTCCCTGCAGTTCGCCTGATTCTCAGACGTCCGAGGTCGTTCGCGGCCGGCCCCTTCGCTTCTTTCCCTCTCGGACGTCTGAGAATCAGGCTACCCTGCAGTTAAGTAGTAATAGCATCCGATCAGTGTTGGCAGGGTCATTACTTCAACTCCCGTCAGGGGATATTAACTATATTACTAAACGTTAAAACACCTTTTACCTTGGAACCGAAAGAGAGCAGTGCTGTCTAAAGAGTATGAGCAGCGTCTTACAGCGGTTTTCTCTAACACGCGCCCTTCAATTAAGGAATTTTCCCAACGGCCAAATGTGTTTTTGGTGGATGTCAATCACCTGTTTCTATCACAATTTTTACGAATTCTCGCGCACTGATTGGCTCTTGCTGATTGTCACATGTAACCCAATTTTTGTGACAGAACTACAGCAATTCTGGAAATATTCAATGACGACACAACTGGTTATCTGTAACTTTTGACTTTTAATTGACTGAACTTCTCAGACACCAACTGCGAAGCAAAAAGAAGAGATTATTTGTGATAGACAACAGCAATTTTTGAACGGCGAGAAGAGGACGTTTGCTGATCGATCGCGAAGTCAGAGAACTAATTCAGTAGATTTTAGCACTTCTTGATAAAACAAAGGTCAGTTTTATACAAATTTGCTTCCGAAGTTTGCTTTCATTAAAACAAGTTTGCTGTGCGTATTTTCAGGTGTTTTGAATGCATTTGTGAAGCAATGCTCAATTCAATGAATTTGCCGGATATGACCTTTGCCGAGCGATTTGTTTTGGTACTTTTCAAGTAATAATTCAGGGTCTGCCATACTTTGCTGTCGGTTACAAAGACACAAAATCGTCAAACCGTGGTTAAAACTTCCCCGCAAGAATTTTTCATTATTTCACTCAGCGCTAAAATTACCGCTGAACTGTTTTTCATTCAGCGCGCGTTTGTTATTGTAAAAATTGTCATAGAAACAGATGACTGACATCCACCAAAAACACATTTGGCCGTTGGGGAACAATCCTTGAAGGGCGCGTGTTAGAGAAAACCGCTGTAAGGCTATGAAACAGCCTACATATAAATCGAAGCGGACAGCAGCGAGGAGACTCGAAGCGCTTGCGCAGTGGGATTCTTGGCACAAGGGCAAAAGAGTGAGTGTAATTCGCATACATTCGTAGGATGGCTTAGGACAGTTGCAAGAAACCAACCCAAGTACACGCATTCACTTGGTTTTCTAGCAGTTATCCTAGTTGATCCTGCGTTTCAGAAGTGATCACACAGTGTGGTATCACGCTGTAAAACAAGGAGACATATCTCGCAGTTCACTAAGGCTTTTTTCGCGGAGCGGAAGACAGCTCAAATCTAGGTTTGCAAAGAACAACACAACAAGCTAAACTGGTTTGACGCTTTTATTTAGATAATACGAGAAAAATATTTATTAGGAAGTTATTTACACTCTAATATCTTGTTAACATTCGGTCAAATGAAGGGCAACCTAGTTACCAGTCTCTTTCATCCAGTCTCATGGGAGGAGCCAGATAAGGATGAAGTACCCTGGATACCAGGTTGAACGTAAGCTAACGAGTAGTCTGAGCAGAGCCGCTCCCTTTCTTCAGAGGATCGGGCGGCTGTACACAGGCTACCTAACAAGGAACGTAAAGCAAGTCTACCGATGAATTACACTGAGACAAATTCTAAATATATCGAAGTCATGAAACCTCAAAGGATCTTCAACAAATCACTGCTTTTTGAAAGAAGTCAATTACCTAGACAGTTTGGTTATTTTTCGGTGCCCAGGCAAGGCAACTACTCGAATGTCCCAAATAAATGCGCCTTAAGTTTAATTACCTTAAATAAAAGTTACACTTCCGTAACTGAATTGTTCATATGTTCACATCACAGAGATTCAGGAACAAACTCTTGAGTCAGCTTGCACTATATTTTTGTCTCTCGTGAGGCACACAGGTTGGTGTGGGTACCCAACCTCCCTCTAAGCTTATTGCAATACAAGCAGAACCTAACAAAACATTTAAATTAAAAACCAACGAGCTAAAATTATCTGTCATTTGGAATTTTGAGCTTAAAACTCAATCTTTATTTTAAAGGATGTGCAAATCGTTCATACTAAAGAGAACGGAAGCAGAGGAATTGGTTTCACAGGGAAAGAGAAGTGGAAGGGGAACGTATTTACATGGCTTTAATATTTGGATTCGCATAAAGCGTGGATAGAAAACAGAAACAAATTAAAATAACAACTATTGTAATGGATCATTTGACCAACCCCAGCTTCTTTGCCTCTGTTTCGTAGATGAGAAGACGCCACATCTTTACAACAAACACCTCGGCTTCCTCGTCTAGAACCTGCGTGAAACAGAAAATGGGCTTGAAACGCAATTCACCAAACATACTGAGCATAAAATCAACAGTAAACCAGAACAAGAGCTGCCGAGAATGGACGAGCGTTAACAAGAGAACGAGTGTTGACTAGAATCGACGACAATAACGAGAGTTTTAATAACCAGAGTTGTCGGCAGTAGACGAACGTTAAAAAGTCTAACACAGCAAACGATAATTGACGAGAGTCGAAAGAAGTATACGAGTGTTGGGGACAGTGAGTTTTTGATACTGACTTACCATGGACACATCTTCAAGGATGTGTTTGGGTGTGCTTCCAGCAATGACCTAAAAAAAAAGAATTATAAACGTTTAAACGTTTACCGTTTTTCCATTGCTAGGCAACGATTCAGCAAAACTTGTAGACTAGGAGCAAAAAATAATTTGAAACTCTTGAAAAGAGTACAAATAGCCCGCGTAGAAGGCATTTCCTAGGGATTTTGTACGTGCCGGAAGCCTTTTTCGCTGTTTGGCCGCGCGAAAACCACACAAACGCACTAATTAGGGCACAAATAAAACTACGACAGGAGAAATTAGGGCAAAGACCACTACAGCAATGCGCAAATACAAGTAACGTTATCTGTTCTAATGCAGCTGTCATGAAGAGGTGATTTGGGGTGAGGGGACTGAGGACTGCGCCCCTTGTTGAGAAGTGACTGCCAAGGCTCAATGACATGATGTGGATCCTGTTGTCCTATAAAAGTTCAAATTTGCTCGAAAAGCCAGTTAAATTACGTCCCTACGCACAATTGCGCAACAGCAGAAATCAATAAATACACCAAATGCCAGCAGATAACTGAAGCCACATAAGACAACTCACCTTACTACAAATGAAGTCTGTTAGCGTCAATTCTTCTTCACCAATGTACTCAATTATTTTCTTATTAACCCATGGGCGTATCCTACGATCTACAAGACCCTAAAACGAACCAATCACAAGCTCAGAACTTCAACTTTACACGTGACAGCAGCCTCGCGCCCAGATCTTTCTCAGTATGTTATGTCAACTTTAGTAACTAATAACATGCTAAGTATGGTGAAACCCAGCCCACAACGGGCTCGTGCAGGGTGAGATCTGGGGTGGAGTCCGACTACGTATATAATATATAGTCTGTACTTACATCACGTGATGATCCAAATGTCCAATGAGATCACGCGAAAGAGAATGCGACTTGATAACCAGATATTCAGTCAAGACAGAGCCACCTTAAAACTAAAACTTATTTGTTTCTAGACGCTAAAATATCAGGCTGGTCTACAGAAAAGAAGTTTCACTACAAAGGGGGAGGCACCTACAAGCTGATGCACATGTTGAGCCGCCACAGTGTCATCTGGCTTGCCACTGACGCTACATGATCTCTGAAACAAAACAGAGCCCTGCAAAAAAGCGCTCATAATAGACACCTACCTGGTCCACAATACTCCAGTCCAAGTTATAAGCAAACAGTTCATCTTTAGCTGTAGGAATACGTTCTATAAGCGACTTAATAATCCGTTTCTTATCTTCAGCTTCGTCGCTCCCATCCTTGCTCCCATCCTCCTCATCCAGTCTGACCAGTTTCCGCTTGGGAACCGCGCCTGCTGCGTCATCATCATCACCGCCACCAAACACCGCCTCCAGTTTCTTACGGCTCGCCTGGTTGGCCGCCGTAGGCTGAAGACAAAAATAAAGCAAGACAATTATTCATTTGAGGCCGGTCGTGTATGCGCATGCTTACTCAAGTCACATCGCAATGCTACGCCACGTGTTCCATGGAGCGCGCTCGCTGAGGAAAAAATAGCGACCTTCAGATCGGACCACGAGTACGAGATTGAGTACGAGTACGACATTTCAATTCCTGGTCGCGGGTTTAAGATTGTGATCTGTCCCACCAATATCGTTCCCATAGTATCCTTCAATTCCACCAATATCGTTCCCATAGTATCCTTCAATTCCACCAATATCGTTGCCATAGTATCCTTTTCTACTAGTCATCAACAGGGAGGAACGAGGGCTCTGAGAACTTGTCTGTTTTAAAAATTCGAAAGTCGTACTTGTACTCATTCTCGTACTCGTAGTTCGATCTGAAGGTCGCTAATGCCAACCGATACGGCGCTAGTGGGCGATCTAATAACTTTGCACGGCTTTAACTTTCTTTTACAAATGCATGGTGACCCCTGTTTTTCTTTTGATATATGGCTTACTTTGATGCTTCTCTGTTTTTCACGAAAAAATGGATAAAAATTTAATGTGAGAAATTTGAAGTAAATTGGTTTTTCGACTCATGCTCTAATCAAATAACGCCATTATTTGTGGCTGTTCATGGCTTGCAAATGTCCTTCTTACAGATAACGCAATTAAGCACAGAAACTTTGTCTCCATCGATTTAATACTTTTAGTTACAACCAAAGAGGCCACCACACCGGGCTTCGAAGACAGATCTTTCAAAATTAGGGTCTTCTTGTACCTTCCGAACTCGGTGAACCCCATTTTTTTTTGCATTTCTGACAAGCATAACTCAACATCTAACTGTAGTAAAAAGTTTAAAAAATTTTCGTGCGAACGTCGTTAAAAAAAGAAACTCAAGTTTTAAAAAGGGTCGTTCTTCGGATGGTACCACTCTGACTTCACAACATTCAAATGTGAAATTTTATATAAATATTCTACCTATAGGCTCAAAGGCCTTTTTTATGAGTTGGGGAGAGCGTATTTTGTGCAGGGGTTGTTTTCTAGGGATGGTGGATTGTAACAAGAAAATTTATATTTACTATTCATCAAATGAGAACAAGACAAGACATTGCTTTCCCCTTACCAAGTTACTGCTCAACTTCATTTCAAATCCAAATGCCTTCTTTGGTGCAGGTTCAATCTCGGGCTCAGGCTCTTGACCATTCTCACGCGGTCTTTTCATACTGAACATGGCTGGGGACGAGTCTGTGGACCTGGGGCTTGGGGGCCAGCTAGTTGTGGGAGCTGATTCCACCTGAGGAACAAACTGCATAACAACAACAACACTGGTTAAAAGCTGAAGTTGAGTTTATGTAAGAGTAATGTTGTAACTCACTTGAGGTTGTGGTGCTACTGCTGGTTTGAAGGTTGGTTGTAAAACAGGTTTTTCTTCCTCTCTCTCGCTATCTTCTCTATCCTACAAATGGTAAGAAAACGGTTAAAAAAAATTCCATTTCACAACTATCAGAAAGTAATGAGCATGCAATTTTCATTGAAGACTCAAGAGGTTCACAAGGATAGTTCTAAGCTGTTTATGTTGGACCCTTCAAGAGAGCATCGTAACGATTTTCATAGCTGTCTACTTTTAATGTTTTCGCATTCTTAGTTCTTATGATGACTCATAATTTATGTAAACCCGTCTAGAGTGATTTTGGCATCTTCAATAAAGATTGTTATTATCAATTTTGACCGCTGGTGAGAGAAGACACAGGCTTTAGAATTGGTTGCGCAATTTATGGATAACACCAACTCCATTCGCAAAAACTTCATTCATGTACTTCAACTAGTTTGTAATAGCCTGATTTTGAGACGCTCCATAGTCCCTCAATATCATTCCCTCCTGAGCGACCTCAAGCAGACTAATCAAGATATTTGTAACAGACGATCGAACAATTTCTCTCATTCCAGGGAAGAGAAAAACGATCGACTTGGAGGAAAAAAAGCGTTAGTTTCTAAAGAAACTCTGGTGCTACATGTACGTCGTTGGGGAAATAAAACAAAAAATAGGATTTAACAATTGACTTGAGAAGGTAAATTGGCCACCGTAAAGGAATTGAAAGCTGACGTTTCAGGCGTAAGCCTGCGAGAGCAGACGCGCGGGTGAAAACAAAGCTGTTAAAGGCGTCTTCTCTCGCAGGCTATTCAAGCGTTAGCCCTTCATCAGAGAGAATTCAAAGAATCTGACGCTCAAAATACCAGCCTTCAATTCCTTTACGGTGGTCTGTTCACCTCATCAACAGACTTGCAGGAAGTCTAGCTGCAAAGCAACAAAAGCTGATGACACCGATTGAATATGCTTAAAAAGGGCTTTTAACATTCTCGGTCGTTAGAGAGGATTCAATACTCTTCGGATATTTTTTGGCTCTTTGGCAGTTAAAATCTTGAAAACCTTACTTCATTTCTAAGCAAAGCCAACCACCGATTTCATTTTCTAACCTGTTCTTCCATGTCTTCAGACTGAGTATCAACTATTCTTTTCCTTATTTCTTCTATTTCTTCCATTTCTCGTTGCCTGTCTCGTTCGTCTCCTTCAACTTCTGCTTCTCTTTCCCGCCGTCGTCTCTGTAGAGCACTTCCCCTTTGATAAAAGTACAGGCGTCAGTTGTTGCTTCAGTTTCAGTGTTCTCCCTAGTCTTCAGGGTAACAGGTAAGTCAGTTTTTTAGACCGGTAAACAGCTCTGTTGAAAATCCTTCTCTACCAGTACCCTGGGGCCCATTTCTCGAAAGTCCCGGTAACTCCTCGGGCCCGGAGCTATATTTTAAAATCAAAATCTATAGAATGGCGGTGTAGCTTTTAGCGCACAAACAGCTTGACTTTTTTTCGTCAACTTATAATTTTACTGCTTAGCTTTAAAAACCCACAAAATTTGAATCTTTGAGGTAACCCTTGCGCTCATAAAATAGCTCTCCGGGTCCGCAACCGCGATGTTAACGGGACTTTCGAGAAACGGGCCCCTGGAGTGCAGTGTCGTCGTGAGACGCAGAATGTTGCCGGCATGACACTTGGCTCACACACGTCTCGAAAACCCTTCAAAACGCTTGACGTTTGCGATTCCTGTCACAATAAACGTCGAGAAGATAAAGCTCATAGCAACCTAAGGAGAAACGCCTAGAAGGTAAGACAAACTCCTTACAAAGGCACCAACGAAGACCTTCGAGGAGACAATACTAACAACACCGTACAAACAAACCTGAACAAACAAACGTACGGATAAACATCGAGAAGATAACACTAATATCTTACGACAATACTGACGTACGGAGAAATGTCAAGGAGATACAACTAACAACATATTAATTACGAATATACTAAAACTCGGACAAACGTCGAGAAGATAAAAGTAATAGTTTTCAAATGTTCTGACGTAGGGATAAATGTCGACAGTCGAGAAGATAACACCAACATAGACGAACATACTAACGCACGGAAAAAAAAATGTCGAGAAGACTAACACCGTAGGAATGTACTAGCATACGGAGAAACGTTAAAAAGATAAGACTAACATCTTACGAAGGTACAAACGTGCGGAGAAACGTTGAGAAGATGAGACTATTATCTAACGAACTAAGAAACATCGAGATGTTAACTGTCAAAAATTGTACGAACGCATGGACAATGAGAAAAGTTACTACGGCAAGACTTACGTTGTACGTAGTACGACTGATATAAATCTTTTTATTATTCAATCCGATAATAAGTCTTTTCACAGTCCAAAACTGTTGGATGTTTCCTATCCAGGCCTTAGTATATGGTTCTAGCCGGTAAAAGGCGGTGCTACAACCGGTAAATTTTACCGGTTACCGCCTGATAAGGAGATCCCTGCAGTTTGGTTTAATGCTCAAAATGAGAATCACTTACTTGTAGTATTTAGGATCATCTTTATCATCATCATAGTCTTCAAGAAATTCCAGCAAATGTTTCCTTTCGCGTGCCTAAACAAAACAAAAACAGAGAAATAAGTTCATCTAAACATTTGGAAGAGCACAGATGTATGTTTGTGAGCTAAGGAGAAATCGTATAGCTTTTTGTTTTCATTTGGTGTTCTAGAGGTTAGCGTCTTGGACTTATTTGAGCATAAAACGGACACCAGCAAACCAGTGTTTATATAATCAAGACCTTCAGGAATTCCAGGCGTTTTCTAACAAAAAAAAGAAATTTTCCAAAACCCTAAACCTCACACATTCGTGGCATGATTGCTACGAAAATGGCTTGATGTGAACTGTATTTGCCATGCCTCCTCACAAACCTGTCGAGAAAATCTTGGGGTGTTCCAGGAAACAAACAAAAAAAAACCCATCTTCCTAGACTTTTCCAGGACCCTCAAAGGATATTAAATTTCCAGGAGTTTTCCAGGAATTCCAGGAGAAGTGTGAACCCTGACAAATTGTTAGGAAAACATCTTAGTGCCGTGGGTAACTCTGCTCTGGAATGGAATCCCGAACTGGGAGAGAACGCCAGCAAATACAGTGTTAACTTTCTTTTCTTGGATAACTACGTTATCGTTTTATGGTCAGACAAAACTTCATACTCAAGGTATTTACAAGTATTCACCAACAAAATGACAATTACTTAACCAAGACACATCATGGTTTGCAACGAAGCCATTGCGAGCCGACACTATACCTGTTCATCTTTCTTCTCTCCTTCCTTCTCCATTTCTCGTTCATATTCCCGAGCTTTCTTCCGTTCTCTTGCTTCCCAGTTTTTCAAACGCTAAATCAGACAGGGAAAATACCGTGAGACAAAAAATTGGCCAAATCCATTGTACAATATCATTTCACCACAAAGAATCATATAAAGGGGCAATAAATATTGCAGACAAAACCGTATCTGTAGTTATTCGTATCGGTAAGACCGCATCTGTGGTAATTAATATTGCAGAAAAAACCGTATCTGTGGTTATTCTCTACCTTATCTATGGTTATTCTCTAACATATGGTTATTCACGAGGTTCACAATGAAATGCAGTGATTACTGTGCTGTTAACACAACTTCTGTAGACTCAAAAGCTGGGCATAGATGAGGTTGACTGAACAACTTAACAAAAAATTGTTCACAAACAAAAAACAAGAACACCAAATTTGTGATACCTCTTGATAAGCGGCATCTTTTTCTCTCTGTTTTCGCTCCCGCCGCCTCCTGTCCATCTCTTCATCTTCATCGTAATCACGCTCCTTCTCTCGGTCTCGCTCGGAATCCCGATCCTTATCTCGTACCTTTTCACGATCCCGATCTCTATCACGATCACGGTCTCGGTCGCGTTCATCACGGTCTCGGTCTCGATCCCGGTCTTTCTCTCGGCGTTCTCGTTCTTCACGTTCCCTCTTCCTCTCTCTTTCTCGTTCCCTCTCTCGTTCTCTCTCCTTCTCTTTGTCTCTGTCTCTGTCACGCTCTCTTTCTTTATCTCTATCTTTGTCCCTATCTCTTCGTTCTGATTTCTCTTCTTCCTTTTTCTTGTCCTCTTTCTATAAAAATACAAACATAAAAAACCAGAAATGTTGAGCATTGGGATTTTTGAAAGACCATTCTGTTTACTGTGATTAGTTTTTTGGAGTCTCCTACTGGCTACTTCATGTCCTGTTCTCTCCGATCACTTCTGAAACAAAATGTCCTTCCATGTTATTAGTACAAGCACACCCATGGAATGAGGCACTGCAAATAAAGCGTTAAACCTCAAAGCAGATTTTCTTTATCCAGTTTACTTCAGTCCACAACTTGATGACAACTTGGGTCTGTTCAAAGGAATAAGAGTAACAACTATTCCATGGAACATACACGTATTCACTTGGTTCACACACACAGGACAAACATAGATTAACACAGAGCACTGTGAGGGCACACAAAATAGTGGCAAGTTTAATGTTCATTTCATCTATACTTACCGTTATCTCTGAACTCCGATACTTGCTCCAGTTATACTCCCACAGAGCTTTCTTGTTTCATACTAATTATTAAACTTATCAAGTAACTGAAATACACTTACATTATTTTAATAACGTGGTGTACTTGAGATTTTATAACCAATAATTAGTTACCGCAAGCTTAGGAACAAGAAATTGAATGTTCCTTTAACAACACATGACTGTAAAAAACACAAAACTTGTTGCTTGAAAGCCAATGAATACAAAAACATCCAAAATCCTATCTGGTGTAGTGCGTTTCTCATCTGAATGTCTTAATCCAAGACAGTTTTGAAAATACATATAGTAGTGCTACACGTTCCCACTTGACAAGTTTTATTGGTTACGTTTTGACATCTTTTTCAGGGCTTGACAAAAACTTCAGTTCCAGCTTGCCAGAGTCTGCTTTTCAAAGCCAATTTCCCAGTTACTTAAAATTTACTAACGAGATCACCCACTGTGACATGTTTTAACATAAAACACGTTCTTGGTGTTTGATGTGTGATTTCCCTTTCCAGAATGTTTGAACATTCTGGAAAGGGACATGATAAATTACAGAAGTGATGTAATTCAAGTGAGCAAACTTGCACTGTATGTTGAAGGATGGTTTGCCAGCGCTCTATGCCCTCGGACAAAGAAAAAGTTGCTTGCCTGAATGGGCTTTCTGTCGCACTTTGCTTTTAGCCAATTAAATGTAAGAGCTGTCAGCAGTGATGTCAAGTTATCAAAACTTCACATTTTATAACATTACTTTTACAAGAAATAGTGCAGGGTGAACTTAGAAATATGCAGTCTCCTGCCTTGGTTTTACAAAAACCAGGCTTGCGATGTGGTTTGCTACTGATCAAAGCTTAGGCTGCACTGGACATCATGTCTTAAAAACAAATCATCATCAAAACAGATTTTATGGCATCACTTACCAACAAACATCATCCTAGAAGCAGAAAATGTGGAAGAGGAATTCCCCAAATCTCACCAACTCATCAATAAACTGTTTTATGTGTCAACAATAATTTTTTGTTAAATGTTTATAACTTTCCAATTGAAGTAAACAGGTAAATTCCTTGCACCAACTTCAGTACAACAAGATCAAAAGAGGACAAATTACTATTCCCTTATTCCATTAATTGTCTTGATGGTAAGGTTAACAGAACATTCTCTCAACACTCTTAGATGCAATGAGAGACTCAAATGAATAAAGCAATTTTCAATTGAAATCAAAACCAAAGTAACAACTCCGGGCAATCAGGACAGATAAAATTAAATAACAACAGACTCCTGCTATCTCAAGCACCCAACGGAAACAAAAATTTTCTGTGACAGTGGCAGAGATAGCGAGTGGTAAATTAATGGACAACAACATCTAAGGGCCAGTTAAGACGGTACGAGTTTTGCTTGTGATTGTCATATGTGACTTTTGCAGCATATGCTGCTCACGTCAGACAAAGATTGTAAACAACTCATCATTCTAACATTTTCATTGTGACTACATTTGTCGGAGGGTTTTGAAACATGTTTCATGTTGTGCTGTGTGTTTTCATGTTGTGTGCTGCGGTTGTGAGGATGTTGTACACCTGATTTAGACATCACAATTCGTGTTTCGGACACGGAGTGAGCAAGTCACAAACAACAGTTGTAAGCAAAAATCATGCCGTCTAAATGGGCCCTAAGGGAAACAGGTTTCGGATAAGATAAGGGATTCAAGATAGCTAAGGTTTGAGATAGGGAGGTCTACTGTACTGAGTCAACCAGAATTTGAAGCAGTAAATGTATCAAGCATTAAGTGTCAGTATACACACACGGGCAAGTTGTAATAATTGGTTTTGGTTTTGCTTCTAACTGGTTAAGAAAGTAGTGCAAGCATTTTAAACCAAACACACAGCACAGCAAAGCAAAACCAATGCAAACACAAATAACTTACAGTTACATTTTATCAGTTAAACACCCCACCTTTGGTGCATTAACCATAGCTATTTCCCTGTGTTTGTTACAACTACAATCAGGACATATGCCCAACAAACAAAACAACAAAGTTACTGTAAATAAATATAAAAATAAAATAAAATAAGTTATCTAATGCAGTTACACTGTTAGATGTGATGTAAAGAAGGAAAAAAAGGAATTTAACGTACCCTGTAGGTGTCTCTAAAGCTGCGGATCTCTCGTGATACCAAGCTCTTCTTTTCTGTGTCCATATCCAGCCCTTCCAAGTTTTGCTGCAGAAAAAATAAAGTTAATTTAGCTGAGCATGTGTACGAAATGAAGGATCAAGCAATCAGAGTTCCATACTCATAAAATGGTAAATATCAAAGCAAGTTGCTTTAAAATGTCATGTTGTGTATCCTGCAGGTCAATTATCAACCGGTGAACAACTTTTTAATATTTACATAAAAATTTATTTAAGTAACATGACCACTGGTGCACTGGCTTATGGTGCAATGAAACAATGCACTATCAGTCCAGGCTATGATTTGTTCTTTTGCAAAGCGCCAAATGACCAAAAGAGATAGAAATATATGAAAGTCGCTATGAAATGGGACCTCCAGTCATAGTCAAGAGGGCCCACATAATATGCAACCAAAACTTTGCACCCTTTATTGTTTTTACAACAAATGGTTTTTCATTCCTTGGAATCTTTATGAAAAGACAATAATGTTACAAACTTAGCATTATTATGCCCAATAATATTTACAGAATGATACAATTTTAATTTTGACATTTTTTTTTTTGCAAAATTGGAAAATGATCAGATGTGTTCCTACATATACAGTGTACATCTGCCACAATGTATCACTGAAAAATTCAGCAAAATTTACCTCAGATCCACTGTGGCTGGGCCTATAAGGTTCACCTGCCATGAGACAAAAAAGAAAGCACAAATCACTTGTTTGGCATGATTTCTTTGGTACAAGAGGCTTTACTTAAACCATCCTGTTGTGACTATTGGAATGGAAAATGACACCACAAATTTGGCCAATACATCAGATTAAAGAATAATTATTTAAGACCTTGGTTGGCTCTCTGTGGAGGAACAACTGCAAGTAAGGGATGCTGTTATGGTACTCAAGTGTTTACACAACTTAGTGCCTACTTATCTAACTAATAAACTGGCTACATGATCAGAAACTCACAATTATAAAACTAGATACAACGACTATCTCACTCTTCACTTTTGCTGTACCTCAGTTGCACAGCGTTCCTTTTTCTATCATGTTGTAAAGACCTCTAATACTCTCAGCGCAAAAACAAAGAACTCTACTAACATTAGAGAATCCTAGAGATACACAATGCAGGAACTATGCAGAGGTTAGAAGACAATGTACTTTAATTATTTTTCATCCCTTTTCTTCCTAGTTAGCATATCTTTAATTTATTTTTGGGATATTGTAAATTTATAGTGATAGATATTAGTTTTAGATTACCGGTAATACAAAAATGTCAATTAGTTCTGAAAATCCAAGTTGGAAGAACTAATATAGTATTGCATTGTATTGTATTGATTTTCCTTCACTTCAACTCACATATTATTACTATTATTACTCTTATGTACATTTTTTATTTTTTATTATTACTATTATATACATTTTTCTTTCCGATATTTTACTTGTGTACAATTTTCAGGACCTCTCTGAAAACCACTATATGTGATGAGAGCATCCTGTCTAAATATTATTTATTATTACATTTTGCCTTGCACTCTGATAATATTCTGAGGACCACACTTTCACTTTCAGAGCAACATGTATACTATACCAAAGCCTGTACAAAGTGCTAGTCACTGACAATTATCTTCCAGAAAGAAAGTTGTCAGCAGGACAGTCCTAGAAAGGCTACCAATTCTCTTGGTTTAAAAATAAACTAACTACATGGCATATATTACTATTAACATTTTGGAAGTTTTAATGTTAAAATGTTACGGTACTGTAGGTGAAGTTGTCATTAGTCTAGAGAGTCAGTTGTTAGTCCATAACAAGTTTTCAACTTATATTTGACCAGTTCCTGTTGGTATTTCTAACAGTCTCCCAGTGCTCACTAACACAACAGTATTGTATACACCAGTAAAAACAATTTCAAAGAGTTTTACACTCAATCGATAACAATCAAGAGCCTCAGAAATAGAACCCGATGAGAACCCCACTTCTTTGGTGATAGTAAGATCTTGGTTATGGTACTTTATGGCTAGTTTAAAATTATCCAGGCTGTGATAAGTGTTGTCCAGATTTGCATAGGCTTGGCCCACTCCAGCTCTCTCCCCCAATTCTTTGGGGATAAATAGCCAAAGAAGTGGGGGAGAGGGCTGGAGACCAGGTACTGCTGGTATTTCTAACAGTCTCCATTAACACTGAAGGGATAAATAAATTACTATAATGTTTTCTATTTTGTAAATTATTTATCCTATGTAAAAGCATAGTATATTTTGTTGGACAGCAGCAGCAGCATTTTTAATGTATATAATATTTCTATAATATAGTATTAATATAGTATTTCTTTTAGAGTATTTTTTTACAGTGTCCCCAATTAGTGAATTACTTGTAATTTGCTAGTAGTTCAACACTTAAATAAAGTTTATGATGATGAAGATGATGATGCTCACTTACATGACAGTATTGTACATACACCAGTAGAAAGAATTTCTCGTGTAAGAAAACAACACAAGAACACAAATGTGCTACCTACAATATAACTGTGGCTGTTGGCCAAGAGTAGAATGTTTCTTTCCTGTAGTATCATGAGTATGCGATTTCTTCCATGTAGTATAGGTAGCTGCATCACATTTTTGTGACTCACCTTAGGTTTATCAAATTGTAGAGAAACTTGAAAAGTCCACAAGGTACACAATCATAAGGTACAAGTAAAATCAAAACCAAAAAATACTCCAACTTACTCTCCGTTTTCCTGTTTAAAATATCAGAATGTTCTACAATTATTTGCTCAATGGCTTTCTTGACTCTTTCATCTTCACTCTGAAGAAAGACAACAATGACAATAATTTTTTATTACACAAAAATAACACTGTTTAAGAGAGTAAGCAAAAATTGCAAGCCTAGTCTGAACAGGTAAAAATTTTGAGAATTCTCATCTGTGTTATTACTTACTACTGTTTCATCGTCAAGCTCGTCATTGTCATCGTCGTCATCATCAGCTTCTCCATCCTCTCTCTTTCTATCTTCCGGTTTCTACCAAAAAAAATATTTGAACATGCTTTGATTCAAATGGACTGGAATAAAGGTAGATCCATTACATGCACCCTTACAGCGGTTTTCAATTGAGTGTCGAAAGTAATTTGCGTTTTGTTTTGGTTTTGCTTTACTTCACCCTGTGATTGGTTAAAAAATCTCGCGCCACTTTCTCGACCAATCAGGAGTAAAACTCAAACAATCTCGACTTGTTCGCACGCTTTTTCCCGCGCTTGGCACCGGTTACATGTATTTGCTTCGAGTTCTGATTGGTTCATTGGGTAATTTGCGTTTGTTATGATTGGCTGGGGTAATTACTTTGGTTTTGGTTTTACGACACTCGTTTGAAAAGCGCTCTATTTACAAATCAGGGATTGGACCTTGTCAAAAGGAAGTGTTACAGTTTACCACCTCAATACAGAGGATTAGGCAATTTTGCTCTCTCTGATCTTCCCACCATTTGCAATAGCTTGTTATCCCGGCCATTAAGGAAGAGTATTGTGCCATAAGCCTTTCTTGCTAAAAAAATACTTGATGATAATTTGAGCTTATTATTATACTGCAACTTAAAGCAACATGTAACACAACTGTTTTCCCTTTGCTAACAAAATTTGAACAGACTTGACCAATCTCGTGTTACAGTAGAAATCTGAAAAAGACCCTCTACCTAATGGAAATGTTCCCCAGCCCCCCCCCCCCAGTAATGTAACAGCCTCCTCAATAAAGTAATAATCAGACCAAAAATAGAAGAACTACAATGTATTCTAACACAGATCTGAACATGGTTCTAATGTTGACCACTGAAGTATGGAACTTTCTTGCTGAGCATTTTGTCTAACTACTTGAAAGTATATTTTACATCCACTTAGCTCATTATATTCTTCACTATTTTTGCATTAATTTGAAAAGACCTCTTCTTAAGCCTTACAAATCTAACTGCTGAAAAACCAACTAAGTTCATGGTAAATGAAAATGAAATGGATGTCATGCCATTGACTATTGAAAGATCAAAAAGAGGTAGTATTAGCAACACTGCTATCGAGTCATCTTTAATGGTGACCAAAACTAAATTGCTGGCTCTAGACCATTTTGCAAGCCAATATTAGCAATGAAGTAACATTACTGTCTTGTTCACTGAAGCTATATGTGTAAAAAATAAAAGACTGCATCTTTACACCTACGTGTATTTTTTATGAAAGTGTAACACACACATAAGTTGTGAGAAAATTGTGCGCAATAAAATTATGGCACCTTTATGTGTGAATAACATGCTGTAATCCCTGGTGCCACTACTGTAGTTGAGATGTTTCCATCTTTTAAAGATTACAGTGATATTAAACTATTTCATAGCCATTCATATTCATCAATGATACTCAATGAGTTTCTTGTCTTTGGTGAGGCCTGCTTGTTCCAGAAGTGTCAGGAACCATTGCTTTCAGAATTCTAAAGCAAGGACAATTAATTTGCACGAGCATATGGCTGACAAAAATTAGCAGCAAAGGCATCAAAAATTGTGCATTGTCAAGTATGTTTTGAATGCATTAAAATTACCTTTTTTGATTCTTTTTTCTTCTCAGCTTTGTATTCATCAAGATACGTCTTAGTTTTGGCATCAACTTTTACCTTTACATGAACAAACAGACATAACATTGCTGAATACAAGTTAAATAAATAAAGACCACTTTTTAACAGAAAGTTTATATTGTTTGCAAGGCTCAAGTACACAGAAATATTTGACCCCTTGACTGCTACAAGGACGAACATGTACTGAGTACATCCTGTCTCAGATTAGGGCTGAAAGGGTTAAAGCAAAGTTTCTTTAGAGACTTATTTTCTGGAAGAATTTAGTTTCAGTGTAAATGATCAGCTTGAAAGAACTTAAACAAACAAACAAAAAAAACATGTCAACTGCTGGATTTCACAAAGTGGAAAGCTGTTCACAAAGTTGTTAAAGCCTCCATCAGCTAGTATTTGAAATGACATCTTAGGATTAAAAAACACATACATAAAACAAAGAAAATACAGTTCAAAATTACTGAACATAAATGACGATGTCTAAACTGAATCAGCGACGTCTAATCCTACCTCAATAACCATACAAGAAGCCATTACCAAAGCAAAGTTTCTTTTGCCTCATTTGAACCTACAGCATATGTCCCCTGATTTTAATCATGGTCCACCAACTACGTTCCAAAACCAGACAGACAGTGGGTAATTTAGGTGGTTATTTGCAGCAATAAAAATATAAAGGGTACAAGAAATGTCAGGCCCTGAAGAACTGTATGGCCCATTTCCATATGCAGAGATTCACTTACAACTAAAGCTTTATCTCCTAGTTCCTTTCCATGGAGTAATCTTATGGCTCTCAAGCTTGCTTCAGGATCACCATAATCACAGAATCCAAATGCTGCAACAAGAAATTGTTAAAACAAAAATGGGTTTTGTGTAATAACAAATGTCAGAATACATGCACCATGAAATTTTTGCACAAGTTTTGTTCAGAAACTGAAAATTTTTGGAGCTTGCAGGATCAAATTTTTGCTATTTATAGAGACTTATTTTCTGGAAGAATTTAGTTCCAGTTAAATGATCAGCTTGAAAGAACTTAAACAAACAAACACAAACAAAAAACATGTCAACTGGTGGATTTCACAAAGTGGAAAACTGTTCACAAAGTTGTTAAAGCTTCCATCAGCTAGTATTTGAAATGACGTCTTAGGATTAAAAAACACATACATAAAACAAAGAAAATACAGTTCAAAATTACTGAACATAAATGATGACGTCTAAACTGAATCAACGACGTCTAATCCTACCTCAATACCCATACAAGAATCCATTACCAATGCTGCTGACAGAATTCAGAACCCAATACTACACCTCTCCAAACTAGACATAACAGACCTCACAGTTACGCTAAACAACATGTACTTCTCCTTTAATGGTCAAGTTTTCCACCAAAAAGAAGGGCTACCTATGGGTTCCAGCATCTCAGGCATTCTAGCCATCCTATTCATGGACAAACTACAGATCATTGCCCTCTCCTCACACCTATTGATAAGCCCCTATAGGAGATATGTTGACAACATTTATCTCCAAACTACCGGTGAAGAGATGGAAGACCGATTCCACCACACGATGAACAGCCTACACCCCAAACTGAAGTTTGAAATCGAGAAACCGGAAACAACACCCAATGGCCTCTCACTGTCACTACTCGAATTCAAAGTCACCATCTCCGAAGACGGCAGAAGCTCCTTCGAGTTTTACAAAAAAACAGCCAAGAAACCACTATTCGTACACCACCAATCAGCCATACCCAAGAAATCAAAGATCAACTTCATTCACAATAAGCGGAAACGTATCGAAGATAGATGCTCCACACAATCGACATTCATAAAGCACCAAAACATGTTTGACGACATCCTCCGCATTAATGGATATCCGGAAGGCAGTATAGATCAAACAAAGCACCCCCAAAGCAATCAAAGACACTCTCTTCCTCTCAACGTGGATTGGTCATACCTCAAGATTCCATACATCTCCGAACGTCTCAACCACAAGATCACTAACATTTTCTGAAAAGAGGGCATACCAGTACGTGTTGCGCACAGATCATACACCCTCAGGCAGGCTCTCTCGCGCAATGGCACTCAGGCAGAGCGTATATGCACCAGGGACAACTGTCCCACATCCAAAACTCAAATTATGCCTTTTAAGGAACGCCGCATACCAATTGCTGTAACAATTGCAACGAACACTACATCGGGAGCCCTACACGTTTCATCCACAATCGTGTAAAAGAACACCTTAATAGTGAAAACTCCTCTGTAAAGAAACACATCTCCACATGCCAAAACAAAGACTACAAAGGCATTGAAATCAAGACCATTGTACTGGAAAACAACCCCGTAAACCTACACCTATTTGAAGCATTTTACATAAGGAAATACAAACCTACCCTCAACTCCCGAGAGGAATGCAGCAAATTTGCGGACCTTTTGTTCTAGTGACTGTTTTAACATACATGTATGTGGATAGACCCTTTGTGCAATGGCACTCCCTCATTAGACCACTTTATTCGTTTCCTTTTCATATTTGTGTCTATTATTTTAAAAATTTTACATACTTGCCAGATTCTTACGCTTTTTTCACATCTTACTTTACATTTATATATAGGCCTACGTGGAATATTTTTCTTATCCCTGATGATGCCGTTGATCTGCGAAAGCTTGGATTTTAGATTTAAATCTTTTACAATAGTGTTAGGCCTCATTTGAACCTTGGAACCTTTCTTTTTTTTGAAAATGCTATTGAAGGACAACATTCAAAGATTATTGAACTACCAGTAAATAGTGGTTAACATTGGTGGCAAATGCAATGCATGGTAATTTCTAGAAAGGATAAAAGTTTACAGAACATATTTTGAAGGTAACAAAATATGACGATATTTGTAAACATTGCAAAAACAAATTATGCTTCATGGAAAAGACAAGGATGCAACTGGATGTTTTGCAAGTTAACAAAGCATCATAAATTGACATTCTTTCCTTGGAAATATAAATCATTCCTTTATCTCACCTTGTAGTTTACCCTTAGCTCCCTGTACACGTTTCCAGTTTACCACTAGACCACATTTCTATTTTTCATAAAAGAAAACAACACAACACACTCAGATGATTCCACGTATTCATGTATCACGAAGTAAAAAAATCTTGGCATAGAATGAATATAGTGTGGTTGTACATACCGTTAAGATTTGTCTAATAAGTGCATCAGAGGCTCGCTCAGTTATGTTACCTACAAACACTGTAGTTGTTGTGGCTTGATTTCCTTGATTTTGATTCTACAAAGAATAAAGTTTAATCAAAAGAAATTATCCATTTCTGCAGTTGAATAAGCTGTACTGGGAGACATTTTCTCTTGCAACTCCAAATGCCATGATAACAAAAGCATTGTGAGACAACTTGTGAAATAAAGTGAACACACTGCGCTTTTTCATTCAATTTTTCCAAACGTTTACTTCCCTTTTCTTGAAACTTGCAGTGCATTTTTCATTTTGAGGCAGGTTCCAAAGAGGGGATCTTACAAACACCATTTCTATAGCAACTCCCCTCACAATGTTACTTTATAACAGGCTGCTTTATAACTAGGGCTGCAATGATACATTTTCCAACGATACCACATATATCAATACAAGGACCACGAAATGATACACAATATGATACATTACTGTGCACGACAAAACTAGTAACCGATAACTTAGACCATTACTTTCAAATAATTTATTTCCATCTTAACAAATTTAACATAGTAATAACACGACATCAAATCGTCTTACAAGGGCTAAAATGCAGAGCTTGGGTAAGGAATTTAAAGACAGTGATTTCACAAATTTTTTGATGTAGCATATTTTATTGTATCATAATATCACAATATCTTGTTCAAATATCAATATTTGTATTGTGAGAATCTTGCGGTTCACCGATGCATTGGTGTATCATTGCAGCCCGATTTACAACAGGACCTTCAAAATGAAAATTTATTAATTTTGCTAAAATTACATTTAAAAAAAATTTCCAAACTTATCTTAACTTCCATAGTCTGAATAACTTCCAGAGTCAGTTATGCAGACAATTAAAGTGGCTCTAACTTTTGAATCCGTGGATGAAATCCTTCGGTGTGACAATTAACCCATTGACACCTGAAACGCCCGAAACTGCCCGTGCGTGACAACCCCTGAATTCCCCGAAGCGCCCGAAACCGCCCCGGTAAAACCATGTGTTTGAAATTGTTAAAGGGGACAAATAAACCAATCAGAATATGTCTTTTGCGCATATTTTTGGAGCTCTTTCGGGGTACTAGAAAGACTTTTTTTTGTCCCTCGATTTGCGATGAAGAAATATGGCGCAGCATGTTGTTTACGCACGGAGAGGTAGTGCAATTTACGGTTCTTTTTCGCTCTATACGGGAAAAAAAACCTCTCTGAGTCTCAAAATGAAAGGCAAAAATTTTGCTTTAGATCAGTGAATGTTTAGGATGCTTTGAAGTGGATAGTTTCCTAGTACAAAGCGATGAAAAGTTTAGCCGATTCGACAAGACTCGAAGACCGCGTGGAGTCAAATTTTGCAAGCAGAAATCAAGCAGGAAAGAATCTTTCCTTTGAACAATTAGACCAGGTAATGAACCTCTTTCAGTGTAAATTTTATTTCCTATGATGTGCTGTTTAACTCACTGGTTCAGCAAACTATTAAATTTAACCATCAGATCAGAAATGACTGTGCTTCTTGCGCTGTATTTTTTGTGTACGAATCGAAAGCAGACGCTCTTATTTCTGTTGCGCCATCTGTGTTTTAAAGCATGCTTTCCCTCTTCGATTCGTGACTTTTTTCTTCAGTTTGCATAAAATTTTCTTTTCTGAAGATTCTTTTTATTTCTACAAGCATATTTGTTCAATTCTCACAACGAAAATAGATCTAAACATGCCACCAGTTATTTGCATAAGCTTCCATTTTGACCCTGAAACCTGATCCTTTTGTGGCAGTGATCGTCTCAAATTTTTCTTCGTTTCATGTTAAAATTTCGCTGCTATAGAAATAAATGAAAAATGGCTTTCTTTGTAATGTCAAATGAATGGAATCTGTTTAAAAATTTTATGGAATTATGCTGTGATTCCCGGTGGGAGTATTTGGAACGGTAAAGGAACAGCATAGCAATACGTGTCTCTGAGCACGTGTTTGCTTTTTGTACCAAGGGCCTGCATTTCTGAGCGTTTTGCAGATTTTCTACTAAGTTAAACTTCTCTATTTTCCCTTTGGTGTTGAAAAAGTGGTTGGACTAAAAGTTCTGATGAATAATAATTGTGCAATATATCGGGAATGGACACAGCTTTTCTCATGAGAATGACAACTGCAAAGTTCAATGTCTTTGCGATTTTGACTGCAAATGGCGCGCAGTTGAAAAAATTCCTTAAATCTTGTTTTGGAGCTAAATTTGACAATATATTTTCTATCCTGACAAATCCTTGTAATTAAAAAATAACTCACTAACTATCCATGGGGAAATAAAACGTAACAACAAAAGCTGAGAATTTGTCTTTATCTACTGCGCATTGGGTTAATTTTTTCAAGTCGTTTATTTCGACTGAATGCTGAAAAATGTTGAGGAAATTGGGGGTGGTCGCGCGTAAATTTCCTCAGGAGTCAATGGGTTAAAATGAAAACTCTTCAACAGTACTTTCACATAGTACTATTAATATTTGTAAAAGTATTTTACAAAATTAAATTTGGGATTTGTCTTGAATTTTTATTTTAGGCATTCTTGGGAGTAAAGTGTTAAGTAATGTCTTGAAAGGAGGATTCTACCAACCCACTTTAAAGAACAGCCTGATGAGAGCCCTCAAACTATTATCATTTTAAACCAACATGTAACTAAAAAATTCACCAACAGAAATTGGTGTAGTGTTTCTAAATTGCAGCATTTCTTAATAGGCAAACAGTGGAAGTTTTCAAAGAAACTAACCTGATAATTATTATTGTGCTTATTGTCTGATCTGTACGTAGGTTGTGATGGAGGCATTGCTGGTGTGGGAAGAAGTGGAACACCTGGAGGCTAATGTTTAAACAACAATAACTTGTTATTGTTATCAGTAATTTAAGGATAGGCTAAGGTGAAGCCACATACAGTCTGCAAGCAGCACACATGGCCAGTGCTGAAAGGGGCTCTGTCACAAGGATTTTCACATTTTTGTGTGAAAATCCACAAAATGCTCCCAGAACATTGAGTGAAAGAAACCAAATTATTTTCTCAAAGGGAGAACATAAGCCTAATGTTTTCAAGTTGCAATCCATTTCCAACGATCTGCTGCCAAATGCACTTAATTATAGTTTTTAGAGAACTGGTAGAGTAATTTTAAATAAAGCTCTCTTTTAGCTTTTTGTAGTAATCCTAAAAATTGGTTACAGTGCCCCATTAACTCGAGTTTCTGCACCATGAAGCAAGTAAGAGCACTTCTACTCCCCCAAAGGCCCTTTCCTAAATTTTGAAATCAGTAAAAAATGGACTCTCTGTTGTAGAATAATGTGCTCAGAAAAAAGTTTTCGGGCCCAGTAAGTTATTGGGAGTCTCAGGAAACAGGCCCTATGATGAGATGCAAGTCCACCACAGAATTACCCTCAGCAGTATGTCGCTGGTACCCATTTTATACCCCTGGGTGGAGAGAGACAATGTGGAGTAAAGTTTCTTGTCTAAGGAAACAACAAGAGGTGATGCAGAAACCAAGCACTGAACCACCAAGCCTTGATTTGTTTTGATCGATAGTTCAACATGCTGACTACAATGGGACCCTGATATAACGAGCCCTTATGGAACAGTATAAATAAAACTTATTCGTTGGTTTAACATACTGTATAATACACGCAGATATTTTGTGAGTTGTGCAAGGAGCAAAATGTCTGCGCGTATTATATGTTAAACCATGACATAAGAGATTTATTATTCCACTTGGAAAAATCACATTAAAATTTGGTTTTTTCAGTCCTTCAGCCGGAAAACCCGTGAAACCTGGATTTTGCAGTGCAATACACAATTTTTCTGTGTAACACTGTGGCATTTTGCCAGTTCTCTTGACCTTAAATGGTAAAATGGCACAAGAGTGGAATAATAATAAACCATATCTGTCGCCCCAGTAATAGTAGAATGTATAGAAAAGAAACCCAATATAACAAACCCCAATTACAACGTAGACATTTTACCAGTCCCTTGGCACTACATTATATCAGGGTTCCACTGTACCACAACACTGTTCCTTGATATACAAGGAGTTGCAAAACAAATACAAAGATGTTAATGTTTACTAAACTTGAAAATGACACACGATGAAGTTAAATTAAAGGACATACAGTATTTGCAATATGTCACAATACTTATTTTTTACTCCCATGTGGGTACTTACAACAGCTAAAGGAGGTACTCCTGGAACAGAAATTGGAGGTTTGGTTGGTAGTGCAGGAGGTGGAACTATTGAACAGCAACATAAAACAACATAATCAGTAAATACTGATGAGACTTTAAGACTGCATCTTTCCTCTGTTGTAACAGGAGTTTTAAACAAAAGTTGGTGAGCAACAAACTTTACTATCTAAATCAACCACGACATTACAGTAAATGTTTCTCAACCAATCAGAATGCATGCATAGTACATAGTTTATTTCATGGAAATCAATGGAAGTACAGAAAACATGTCCTGCAGTCAAGCCAGGTCAAGCGTACCCCCATAGAATGAAAATTTTAAGTTATCATAGCAATGTTGACTTCATTTGTTTCAATAATCTGCTTTTCAAACAAAAAATGAAATATTCAAAATGAAACTCAATCCGTTAACCAAATATTGATTGGACAAATGCATCACATCATGCCTCAGGCACGTGGGAATTTGACAGGTTTTCCCCAACTGTATTCCAATGGTCATCTGATTTTTAAAGTTTCTCTTCTTTCCCCTCCACTACCAGCTTTTTGAAACAAATCAGAACACAGAAACTTTGAGCATTTTCATGGGACTAAAAGGAGGTGAATGCGTTACGAAAACAGAAGCAAAAATTAAACAATGTGAGAATCTGTTGGGAGCGGTTTATGCAAATCGGGAAACCTGTCAAATTCCAACGTGCCTGTCGCATGAATTAATCGAATAAAAAATCAAGTATGGGAAACACCGCAGCAAAATGTCTGCGCATGCGCACACTACAGCCATTTCCAGTTTTGAGTTCATTCGGTGATTCAGTGTGCTTTCTGTCATAACATGAAAATTATTTGTGTGGATCAAGAGCCATAGACAAAAGAAGCAATGATGACAGATGTGTAAAAGGTATGTGGCGCTCTCGGTGGACCTCAGTTTTTTACCTGGCCAAATGTCAAATTTATTTATCGAGTACCCGCCATTTCTGTCAGTTGTGATCATGAATGTGTTGTTCTTCCGTTTGTGAGTGTTTCTGAGTAGTTTAGAGTGGTCTAAAATTTTTCCTGAAAATGACCCCACAAACATTACCACAAGTATTGAATGTATGCGTTATAAAAAGCTGTGCTGAAGTGTTTTTTAAACAAGAATAAACCAACTTCACTGTTTTCTTCAGTGGTCTGCATCGCATTTTCCTCTATGTTTTCTCTTTTTATTTTGGGTCTTTTAGCGAACAACTACTCAATTAAAATGTACATGTACTGTATTTTAGGGGCAAAGAAGGTGAGAAGAAAGTCATCTTCACCATCCACAAATGCAGTCAAGATTGAGGCAAACTACCTGCTTTAGACTTAAATGATATCTTACCTAAAGCAAAACCAACAGTCCGACACTTACAAGCAATTTCAGTATTGTTTTTCCTATCTTTTGCAGTAAATAAGTAAAGTAATCATGGCTATTAGATGTGTTTTCCTTTCTTTACAGGGGTACTGAAATGAATATAAGGCTTACACAGTTTGTTGAAAACTCTTTCCATTTGCAGATCCGTTGTTCAGAGGCTAGAGAAGATTAAGAAATTGTGAAGCAATAAAAACTGCAGCTGATCAGTAACTCAGATGATGGTTTATAAAATCTCAAAAGAAAACTTATCCCTCAGCCTGGAAAACTGTGAATAGTTGTCATAAAGTGCAGCGACCGGTGGAATCAAAACCGGTTTGACCAAACACTGAAGCAGACAAGTAGCCAATTTTGATAATTTCCTTGACTGAGCAATCTAGCCAAATGACCAAGAACAAATCGAAAATTGAACGTAAATTTCGGATTTCGATAAGATGAGTTCAGTGCTCCTGATTTCTGACTATACTTTTAGTGGCATTTCTTGTTATTTTCTAACATGCGAACACGATGAAAACCCAAACAGACAACCTATTTACTTAATAGAGTAAGCTATATTTTGCTGTTGTAGATGAGCGACTTTTCCAGTTCATTCAAGCCAACAGCCAATAGTCCGCAGAGATTTGACAACCTTGACAGGACATGGAAACATTGCAAAATCAAGCAAGGCCGCTCATAAATAACAAAAGTATTATATGTGTACAGTTTGAAGCCAGAAAACATTAATACTGATCCTTTGAGCTCAGATTCATGGAGAAGATCCCCAAAAAAATATCGGAGCACTTTCGGGCTTTCTGAAAAACATTTTTCGAAATAGAACTTGTTCAAAAAGAAGCACAGAATAACAAGTGAGCTCAAAAACTCTCAGGAGGACTTTTTGTTTTTGAAACGAACACCAGTTTATTCCTTGGAAGGTCCGCAGTTAGGCAAGCCTTTCTCAGGGGTTTCAATAAAAATCGAAGTAGGCAGCTGGTTTGAGTAGAGTAACCGACTGTATCACCTAGGGGTTTCCTTTAATTACTTTCATTTAGGGCAAAAAGTAGCCGACTTTTTTGAACGAAATAGCCGACGCTTTTCGTCGGCCGTCGGTGCTTATTGAAAGCACTGCTTTCTTTATATATTAATTCACTTTTTTAGCTGAAAATTTGCTATGAAGGCAAATAAAATCGTTGAAATGCTCAACTTTTCATAAAATAAATATCTCGCGGTAAATGTAGTTGCGAGGAGATGTTGTCACAAACTGTTTATGAAAATGTTTGTACAAAAAAGTATGAAAAAGCTGATCAGCCTTCTGAAACATGAACTACCCTACATTTTCAGCCTGCTCTTTCCCCTTATTTGTCTTGTTCAGTCTTTCTCATTTGGTGAAGACTGAACAAGACAAATGAGCCAAAATGACAAAAACAAGAAACAAAAACAATGCTCTCCTCGAGCACGAGTGACTCCAATTCGGACTCCGAACTTAAAAACATAATTTTCACCCTTGGTGCAAGTAGTAAACCCTTTGGTGCAAAAGTATGCCGCTAAAGTGTAAAAAAAAGTTTCTGAAACTCTTGCTTTTTGCTTTTAAATTTCGAGCCACAGAATTTTATCGTTAGTGAGAGCTTTCGTTGCATGACCGGAAATAAAAAATTAACCGGAAGCTCAGTTGTCCACTCATGCGCAGTGCATTCTGCCACGGTATTGGTATGGGATCAAGTTTCACTAAGTTCAGTTTGAATATATCATTCTTCACTAGAAAAGTGCATTATTGGAACAAATAATGAAATCACTATTTCAATAATAACTTCAAATTTTCATTCCATGGGGATACGCTTGACCTGGCTCGACTGTTAGACATGGTCGAGACATGGGTAAGCGTTCCAATATTGTTGTCCTGAAATGTTTAGCACCCGGGGTTAAAATTATGATGTTTGACCAACATTTTTTGTTGGAAGAATGTCTGACTGATGTTAAATGACGTGTAGCCACGCATCCAACTGTCAAACAACAAACAACGTTTAATCACGGCTTTATAATTTGAATGGAAATCATACATGAATCTCCGCCAAATACTGCGTAAAATCAGGTAGAGTCTTACATCATATAAGCGAATTGAAACCTGCTTTATCTTAGCTTTGAATATTACAACAATCAGCACAGTCAAGTCATCAACTTTTTGCCCAGCCAACGTTCTTTTGTTGCTAGTAACTTTCACGGATTTCCGAAAAGATTACTACAGCCTTTTAAGCACTATCATAGCGTGTTCTTTAGACTCTGTATAACTGCATCATTTACATTAAACTTTACCTGCAGCGCCTGGAGGAGGCATCGGCGGCGGAGGGAAGCCCGGAGGAAATGGCGGCGGCGGAGGTAAACCTGTCGGTAAATTGCCCGGTGGTGGCATTCTTGGCGGCATTGGGCCTGAAGGATGACGCAGTCCTGCTGGAGGCTGGCCCAGTGTTTGCTGTGGTGGCGGACGATAAGACATTTTGCGTGAACTGAAGGAAAATTTGTCAAACTTAAAGGCTTTCAACGAAAATAGTTTCTTCTACACTCAACATGGCTGCCCTCGTGTGACAACCGAGAGCACCGAGAGCATGCTGGGAGTCTTGTTCCCAGCTCACTGGCTGCCACTAGTGGCCTTGCGAGGGACAGAGGACGAGCGCCCATGCAATTGAACTTACCTCAGAACATGGTCATAGACAGGAAGAATTCTATTTTCGTATTTAATTTAAATATAAAATATATAACTAAGCATTATGTTTCGTAGGTTAAAAGTCTAGTTTTAAACTAAACATTATGATTCGTAGGTTAAAAGTTTAGTGCGATGATATGTTACTTCTGTCCGTGTCTACATATCTAAATTATTATAATTAAATGTACTAAAAGCAGATCATCGCAGTTACAGAAGCAACTTTTGTAGTCACGAAAAGGAAGCCTGAAAAAATTTCCGGCTTCAACGGGATTCGAACCCGTGACCTCTGTGATACCAGTGCAGGGTTCTAACCAACTGAGCTAACAGGCCAACTGGTAGCTGGACATTAAGTCGGTTCGTTATAAACCCCGATGAGATGATGAATACATGAATATCATATATTGGAACTGGAGGATGAAGATGTAAGGGTTAGACAGTGAACGCGAGTGTTCTATAGGGTATAGTGTCCTGAGCAAAGGTAGAATGGCACGAGGCCGTAGGCCGAGTGGCATTCTATCTTGCGAGGGACGCTATATCCTATAGGACACGAGCGTTGATTGTCTAACCGCTTAGAACAAGGTCACACCCACGAACAGTTTTGTTTTCGCGTGCAGATTGTATTTTTGCATTTTAATTTGTAGTTTTCAGCTTGAAATCACGTTGCTATTTTGTTTACGATATTTTCGCTATTGAACACATGCCTTTGGGTTGCAATGTTTTTGAGTGCTTCTCCGCGCGGTTTATCGCAGTTGATGCGTAAACGGCCATGAGCCAATACACGGAAACCAAGGAACTTCCACCTGCAAGATTAGTAGATTTACACTGGTGAATTCTT
The DNA here is from genome assembly GCA_964030785.1 of Siderastrea siderea. Taxonomy (NCBI): domain Eukaryota; kingdom Metazoa; phylum Cnidaria; class Anthozoa; order Scleractinia; family Rhizangiidae; genus Siderastrea; species Siderastrea siderea. Next base: position 57,313,240 of record OZ034970.1, on the reverse strand, counting down.
ATTTCATTTAAAGTAATGGTTTTTCTGTCGATTTGCTTTTAATATACTATGCTTTTACACCGTAAGATTGCATTTTTTTTTGTTAAAACACAATAAAATAATGAGTGTAGAATATAATTCGTTTCTGACATCGCCGATGAAGCTGCTGTTTTTATCGATTTAGAGTCTTATTTTTAAACTTCTCAGCTGTGACTGATTTTAGTGTTCTCGTCTGTCTCTGTTTTTTCTTTACGTCAGGTGTGTGTCTAATTTAAGCGATCTCATTTGTGTCTTATTTTAGCACGGTCACCTGTGTCTATTTATAGCGAAGTCAACTGTGTTTATTTTTAGCGTTCTCACCTGTGTCTATTTTTAGTGTTTTCACCTGTGTCTATTTTTAGCGTTCTCACCTGTGTCTATTTTTAGTGTTTTCACCTGTGTCTATTTTTAGCGTTCTCACCTGTGTCTATTTTTAGTGTTTTCACCTGAGTCTGTTTTTAGCGTTGTCAACTGTGTCTAATTAAAGCGTTTTCGCCTGTGTGTCTATTTTTGCGATCTCACTTGTGTCTTTTTTCAGCGTTCTCATGTGTGTGTCTAATTTTAGCCTTGTAATCCGTGAGTCTATCTTTAGCGTATGTCTAAGTTTAGCGTTCTGACTTTTGTTTATTTTTAGCGTTCTCGCCTGTGTGTCTATTTCTGGCGTTCTCTTGTGTGTGTGTTTAATTTTAGCGTTGTTATCCGTGTGTCTATTTTTAGCGTTCTCGCCTGTGTGTCAAATTTTAGCGTTTTCATGCGTGTGTCTAATTTTTGGCGTTACCATCTGTGTCTATTTTTAGCGGTCGCATGTGTGTGTCTAATTTTGAGTAGCCCCGTAGCTCTTAACAACCTCTAATTTCACTGGACCTTGGTATCACGCAGCTCTTTTGTTTTCGGGTCTAGGGTCCATTGTTTTGTTGTTTGGTGTATTGTTTTCTCAGCAAATCAGAGAAGACCTTGTAAGAGCTGCGACATCGCCCCTAATTTTAGTGTTGTTATCTGTGTGTCTATTTTCAGCATTGTCATATGTGTGTATTTTAAGCGTTCTTTAAGCATCCATTTTCGAGACATATCAATCTATAGCTGCCTGTGAAAGGAATACTACTGCCGGTTCTTCTAAAGGAGTAAATTATGGGTAAAGGAGTAAATTAAAGGAGTAAATTATGGGTAAAGGAGTAAATTAAAGGAGTAAATTAAAGGAGTAAATTAAAGGAGTAAATTATGGGTAAACGAGTAAAGTCAAGGAGTAAATTATGGGTATGGGTAAATTTCGTCAACATTCGATTGAAGAGAAAAAAAAGTTGTCGAAACTGAGGCAAAAACAATAGAAAGAAAGGGCAAGGAAAGATGCGGATGGAAAACACGCAGCAGGTATCTGGAGAAGTGCAAAAGCCTGAATCTCAACAACCCGAGAGTAGCACCGCTGCACCGAGCGCTAGCCGGGAAGAAGTACAGGAGGAAGGGGTTGGCCAAGCGTCAACCGCGGCTCACTGTGCAAGACAGAAAAGTGATGGCGGGGAATCTGAGAAAACCCCAGATTGTGTCTAGGAATTAAAGAAGAGCCGTGGTGCGACACATTGTCAAGGGTGTTGTTTTTTATAACAACTGGATGAAAAGTGAGAAGGCGCACATCCAGTTGATAGACATGAAGGACATAGAAATAACGGAAAAAATCTTGGAAAAGGAAGTTATGGAGTGTGCCATGTTGACTTCTAAGGTGCTACGTGTGTAGCGGTTAAGAAGATTGAACGCTGGAGCGGGTTCAAGATGGAAGAAGCAAGGATATTTTGAAAAATGCAGCACCCAAATATCCAAATGTTCCTTGGTTTAGCTTAGCAAGGGGGTGACGCTCACGTTGTCTCCAAGTTTCATGGCATTCGACAGGGAGGGTCAATTACCCTCGCAAAGGTGGCTGAACACAACAAATTACAGCAGGAAAACTGGCGGGAAACTGCAGTTCAAGTTTTGTACTGCCGTAAAATATTTACCCCTTCAAGCTGCGATCTTTCACAATGACATAAGACCTACTAACATTGTGGTGGAACAAGGTCGAAGTACCGTGAGTAGTATTATGGGCCCACATGGCCCACTTTGCCTCGTTTTGATGTTAGGATGACGTCATGACCGGAACCGGAAGTCACGTGTTTTTAGGATGGGAAACCGCTGACCAGTTGGAAAAAAGGATCGCGGGCTCATGGAACCGGAAGTCACGTGTTTTAGGATGGGAAACCGCTGACTAGTGGAAAAAATCGATCGTGGGCTCATGGAACCGGAAGTCACGTGTTTTAGGATGGGAAACCGCTGAGCAGTATGAAAAATCGATCGTGGGCTCAGGATGGGCAAAAACCGCTGAGAAAACGCGGACTCAAAGTCCAAAGTCCAATTGGAGCATCGGGGGTGATCCCTGGACTCTCAAAAATAAAAAAAAAATTAAAAAAAATTTTTAAAAAAAAGACGCCATGTTAGAAAAAAAAAAGATTTATTCCAAAACGTTACAAGGCATAACAAAGAGTTCCAATCCAGACTCGCATGGGGATCCTTTTACTGGCAAACTCAAAAGGCTCTTCCTACGTGGAATGACTTGGCTTTTGCTGGCAATGTCTCTCACTGGTATCCATAAGGGTAGGTTTTAAAGGTGTGTGGATCCACTATTCTCTTGTCATAGACTAGTTGGTACCATTTGTAATCGGGGAAGGTGGACAATTGATAGTTTTGTGGGTCCTGGACAATGTGGTGTGTGTTGATGACTTGAATCTGTCGGGGTTTCAGGAGGGGTTGCTGGATTTCGTCTTGGACATTTTGACGCATGACGTTATAATTGAGTTGGGTTTTCCCTTCGCTGTTAAGGCGAAAACCACGAACCTTGCACTCAACCTTTCCGTTCTTGGTGGTGTACCCATAATTCTTTGGGCCCCCTGACACGAATTCCACGATGTGATCGTCTCCCTTTAATTCGCTCGTAAAGTCGCCCAGGTAATGACCCAAGTCAGGGTTGGTTTGGCCCTCGTCTGTCCAATAGATGACGGAGTCGGTGTCGTAGTATAACACTCTTTCCCCCAGCTTCTCCAAGGCTTCATAGAGGCGTAGGCGAGCCCAACAGGTAGTGAAGCATGCGACGAAGATGTTGAGGTTGGGTGAGACGGGGATGTCCTCTTCTTGATGTTGGTAGTGCACCTCCACCATTTGGTCATTGATGACGGAGACGTGACGTATATCGAGGGTATCCGTTTCTAAGAAACGGTGGAAGGTTTGGGGGTCATTAAATTCTTGGACTCGGGTCTTGTTGAGTCATTGTCCAAACTTGCCCCACATGGAATTGGGCATCATTTTGGCTAACGTACGCAGGCCCGGGTTGTATTCGATCTTGGTGTACTCTAATTGGATGCCCTCGTACTTCAAGTAATTGTCGATGTAGGCCTGTTTTTGTTGCTCTGTCATGTTGTCCTCAGGCCACCCACTGGCTTCTTGCTTGACTTTCAACCAGGTGTTGACGTAATCTTCAAAGAGCCCCTCGCAGGTCTCGGGGAAGTGCCAGACTTCATAAATGTACAGGACTTGGTACCCGAGCTCGATGGCTTTGTGTAATTCGGGGCTGCACCAGGTACTTGTCAGGGCACGTTCCTCGTCGGGGTGAGGGCAATGATAGGATCTGTCTAGAAGGGGTTTGGCCATTTCTTCTTCCGCACAACGGGCACAGAGTGGAAAGAGCAGTTTGTCGTCATGGCGGTAAGGCAGCACGGGATGGTACAGTTCACGGGGAGGCAGGACTTGGCATTGGATCAATCCAAAGTACTGGTGGATGTCCGTGTGACCGGGATGTGTAATAAAGGTGGGATGTCCTTTAGGGTAGACAGAGGTTTTGTTGACCCATGGGTACAAGGAGGTGACATCGATGTAATGGATCTTTTGATTGGGGGTGACTTGATGGTACAGTTTCACGGCATTGGTACGTCCTCCACAGAAAGCGTCGCGTGGATTGAGAGGTTTTGTGGTTTGAAGGTTAGTTATAAACGTACTGATGTCAAGGGAGGTGTCTTTGAGATGGGTCCAATCGCATCCCCACATTTCCACCACGGTGTACCCTTGTTCTCTTAAATGTTGGGTCCTTTGTTTCGTGTCCTCGTAGACATCTTGCATGGATCGAGCACAGTGGCGTTGATGTGTTTCGTAACGGTTGGGATAACAGCGAGGACATCCATGCCAGAAACAACCGTGATATTCGTAGATGGTGTTGGTACTGGCATCGAAACCATCCACATGGAGCTTGGTACCAGGGATGCGATACTCGCCGGCATTTTTGGCATGTTGAAGATGGGGTGCTTGGTGTTGTTGGCACCAGGTTAACCATTCAATGGCTTCGTAGGACTGATTGACGTTATTCTTCTTCCAAGTAAGGGTGGGTTCACTGGCAATACTGTTAGGGATCATCCGGTTCATACGTAAATCCATGTTGCAGGCAGAAGCAATGGTGATGTGGTCAAAGGGGTTGAACCCCGCTTGAGCTTCAAACATCCGTTTGAAAGTCAGACATCCTTCTTTCAAGAGTCGTACATCGGATTTGCAGTAAGCTAGCAACTCTTTTTGAAAGTTAAACACCACTCCCTGGTCGCGTTGTTCTTGATGCCACTTTTCAAAGGCTTTCCTGTCTTCGGGTGACATGGTTTCGGGCATGTAGTAATCGAGAGTCGGGACGGGTCCCACGTACGTTTGGTGTTTGTCATCGGGGATATTGAACTTGTGGGGGAAGTACCCTTTTTTCAATTCCGTTAATCCAAAGGTCTTGGGAAAGGCGGACAAAGACATCTGGAAGAAACTCATGGAATCGATGAATCGGATGCGATCGTGCTTGACTTCCAAGAGTTTACCCCCGTTGCGGAGTTGCTGGACGATCCGGTTGTCACTATGGTATTGCTGGACGACAAAGTACCCATCGTACCCTTGGAAGTTGTGGGCAAGGACATTGACTTGTCGGGTATCGTTGAGTGTCAAGGTATCCAGCCATTCCAGAAAATCTCGGGTACAAGAGGGGCCTGGGAAAGGCTTGGGTTCATCGTTGTCTTCGGTTTCGGCCACGAGGAGATTAGCAATGTGTTTTTGGTGGGGTTGCATGGCTTCAATATCAAAAAACACGTGCAAGGGGGGCAGGTCGTCGTCCTCCTCTGGGGTGGTGGTATCAGGTTCCGCCGCGGCGGCTGCCCCTCGTTTGGCGCGAGGCCCTCCCTGGTGTTTCCTCTTTCTCTTCTTGTCTTGAGTGGGTCCTTGAATAAAACAAAAATGGCTTTCATTGTGCACGTATTCATGGCAAGACGGGCAGTCCACATAGTAGCATTGGTGTTTAGCAATCTCTTGTAATCCAACGTTCAGTTTAAAACAGGTAGGACAGCGACGGTGTGTAAAGCAGACGGAGGACTCTTGGTTGGCTGCAGGTTTGCCCGTGTGGTCCTTGCCGACATGGGCTTGAAGGCAAGTGTCTCCGAAAAAGTCCCGACGACATTGTTGGCAACGTTGGGTGGCTTTCTGGTTTCGAGGGTACGCTGCCTGGAAATCAGGGCACTCTTTTTGGAAACAGGCTGGGCATTGTTTTTTCTTGTTGCAGCAATGCTTTCCCTCGGTGTTGTAGGGTTTCCAACAGTGGGCACAGACGTAACTGGATCCGAAAAATCCGGGTAGACGGGTGATGACGTCGTAATGGTTATGGTCGTGCAGTAGGATCAGTTGTTTGTCTTGGGGGTCTCCATCGGTGGTGATGTGATAAGATCGATGGGCATCCACCAGGATGATTTGGTAACCTGTGAGGGACGGCGTTTTGCTGAAGGCTGTCAAGGCGTCGTAACTGCAAGGCCCGAGGGGCACGTTGGCCTCGTGATGGAGCAAGAGAGCCATTTCTTTTTGAATTTTCCTTCCTTGTCGAATGGCTTTCTCTTTTGGGTGTTGGTCCACTCTGGCCTTGGCTGTGACGAGGGCTCTGGCACAGCAGAGTGGATCATCATTTCGGATGCGAATGACCGATTTCGATGTCCTGGTTAAGGCTTGGTGGGTTGGGTGGCCTGGTTTACCCCGGCGCGGTTTGCCTGTTCCCTGAGGGGCATGTTGGACTTGAGTAATGGATAATTGAAAGGAGTCATCCATTTCAAATTGTTCGTTGCTGTTCAAGGCTTGTGCTAAACGGTTGAACAGGGCCTCCACACGCTCCGTGTCTTGTCGCCATTCACCTGCACGTAATCCCCACCCCTGAAAATTATTGTGGAGTCTGTTTGAGGCGATAGTGAAGTAGAGTCGATCTTGATCGTTGAGCTCAGGCGTGGTGTCTAACACTTGATTCACTGCTCGACGTAATCCGTCTTGGAGAGCTTGGGTAATGTTTTGACCTGGAATCAAGTTCCCCCTTTGGCGTAAACGGGTATTGAAATGACGTTCATGCACTCCCATACGCGTGCTCCGCCGGTCGACATAGGGTTGAACTTCAAACTCAAACGCGCCGTTTGCATTGGGATGCAACCCTCCCCCACTTTGTTCAAGGAGATGAGTTTGAAAGGCACGTTGCCGTTCAAAAGTATCCAAGGCCTCTTGGCAGAGGTCGTCACTGTCCGACATCTCTTCATTGGCTACCAAAGGTTCATCAAGGGAATTCGCTGTCGTCTCTTCTTCTCTCTCAGAGGCCGAGGGGTGTAGCAAGGTCAAAATCTCTTCAGTGGTCAGGCCACTTGGGCCTGGCTCCTCTGGTGGTGAGGACATGATCAGATGAACTGACTGGTGGTGGATGTTCGGCTTTTATAGGGTAAAAAGTCATTCCTCGCAAAGTATTGTGGACTAACTAGGCGAGGGGTGGTGATCCACGTGAAGCATGCTGGACTAACTAGGCGAGGGAGGGTGATCCACGGAAACCATGTTGAGGTATCTAGGGGAGGAGGATGACCAAACAGAACACGGGATACCTAGGGGAGGGGGACCAATCACCAAACAAGACACAGGGGTGCCCCTGGGAGGGGAGGGAAGGGGTGGGGGGACCCCCCTCCCCCCTCTCTAGTTGGGGTCCATGGTGCATCACGGGAATGAATGAGAGACTATAAAACAGATCGAACTTCGAGGTGAGTCATCTCAAGATGGACTCTAGTCTAGAGAAGCTTTTAGAAGATTTTGAAAAGTTCCAAGTCGAACAAGTTTTAAATGAGGTTAAGAAGTGGACAGTCGACGACCAAGACATCAGGGCGTATGGTGAAGAGTTGTTGGAGGAGAGAAGGAAAAGGAGACAGGTCGCCCAAGCAGCTCAGGCAGCACGGCACACCTACGTGCAACAGCACTGGAATCCAGGCTGCTACCCCCAACTCACCACCGGTTGGTACATCCGGGGCCTCGACTTTTGCTGGACCAACTGGCACCACAAATTCAAGCGGCCCCAGACACCTCCACCAGCACCGCCCCCATCTCCCGTTGTCCCCCGAAAGCTGCTGCTGCCAATGCACTTGCCACCACACCAAACGCCCCACCACCACCACGACGACAACGTACCCACCAAACGACGACGATGACGACATTAAGGCCAAACTAGCAGAGCTCCAGGCTAAAGAAGAGCGACGACTGGCGCAGCGATGGGCTATGAAAGCCAGGTACCGGGCCAGACATGCGGCCCGAGTAGCCGCTTCGAAACAACGGTATCGGGCGAAACGTCGTAAGACCCACCTGGTAAGCTTTGACGACGACGACGATGACGGCATTAAGGCCAAACTAGCAGAGCTCCAGGCGAAAGAAGAGCGACGACTGGCGCAGCGACGGGCTGAGAGAGCTAGGTACAGGGCCAAACATGCCGACCGAATATCTGCATACCAGAAATGGTACTATGCCACCAATAAAGAACGACTCCGGGTCTATAAAAGACAATACTACCGTTTGGAAGCAGGTCAGCGGTGGCAGAAACAATACTTAGCGAGAAAGCGTGAGGCCGTTGCCCTCACAGGGGCCATGGTCCGAAAGAGAACGGAGGAGAAACGCCAAGCCTTAGGGCCCCTCAAATTGACCGTGACCCTGGAAGATTTTATGCAGGACTTTCATGATTCCCTCTCGCCCACCCCTGAGGATTCTAGGGACCAACCTAGTACCATAATGGACATGGATTCAGGGGTCCTTGATCCTCTGGATCATTCTGTATGCGACGAATCGTCCCTTTCTTCTTGTGACATGTGGGACGATGGGAAAGGATTTTTGGACAATTTACTCGATGACTTGCCGTCGTCGTCATCGGACGACTCTTTGTTGGACAATTTACTGGAGGAGCTCGATGACTTGCCGTCGTCGGACGACTGTTTGTTTGACTTTTTAATTGACATGATGGAGGAGGATTCTTCGTTTGATTTGGATGACTTTGTCACTTAAACCCTCGTTTTCGTATTTTTGGCAGAACATCGTATTAGTATTTGGCAGAACATTTTTTTGAAATCGTCTTTGTATTTTGGCAGAACATCGTCTTAGTATTTTTGGCAGAACATTGAACTTTTTTGAAGACACAACTCATGAACAAAATGAGACAGTGATTGACATTTTCATTTGCTTTTATTTACTCAACATGGTATGTCATTAAATTTACAATTTTAAACGTTTCTTGGCTTGCATGATTTTCTTGACCACCCGTTCCGTTTTGTTTTTCTTGCCGGGTAAGCGATCAATGGCTTGGATCATCTTGGTATCGGCTTTCCATTTATCTTGCAAATTCTTGGCACGGCTGTAATCAATGTCGTGTTGTTTAGCAATCTGGTCCAAGCGATTGATCCCGGGATCCCCACGTTTCAGACGTTTGGCCAAATGCGTGCCAGGGCCCATGTACTGATACCCAGGCCAATGAAATTCCTTCCCCGTTTTCGCAATCCATTTTTGGACATCCAAGGCTCCTCCTCGTTGGGAGCGTTTAATACCCCTTCTCCTCTTGGGGGGCATCTTTTTTAGTCACTGTCGTCGTAATCCAATCGGCGTCGTAACTTTTTGCCTTGGTACCAATCTTCCCAACCGGGTAAGGGTTTCAATCGTTCCACTTCTCGGGCAGGTGCTTTGCCTTTGCCTTTGCCTTTGCCTTTCGCGAGACCACTTTCGGCTAAATGCTTTTCCCAAGTCTTGCGACGTTCTCGTACGGCTTCTAAACGCGATCGGATATCCCCTCGACTGGTGGAAGGGGTCTCTTTCTTGACAATGGGAATTTTACTAGTGGTGGCTGCTCCTTTGCCTTTCTTGGTTGCAGGGGTAATGGGTGGTTTGGGAGTCGACGGGCTGCCTTTTATCATGCGCTTCAACCATTGTTCCACAGGTCCCGTCACCAAATCCCCGGCTTCTTCCTCGCCTTCTTCACCGGGTGGGCCACCCGGGGCACCAACCCCCACCCCGCCAGGAAATTGACGAATGCGTTTGGTTAACTTGGTTAATTCTTGACTCAATGGTTTGGTTTGAGCATTGACCAAGGCTGGGGGTAATTGGGGATTGGCTAACAAGACATGTTTTTTGGCGGCGAGCGTCGCGGCTTTGTTCAACAAGGCATTTTCGGTGAGTTCTCCTTTGTAATATTGAATGAGTTGTTCCAAGTCCTTATGGGGAATCATGTACACCTCGTCCATGGTCGGGGCAAAGGTCTTCCAATGCACGACAGCTGTCACAACAGGTGATATTTATGCTTCCAATAACAGTCTTTCCATGTCTTGACACGTTAACGAACACATTGACATAACACGTGATGGAGTCCTTGAAACAACCCGCGTCCTTTTTGTTGAACTAACCACTGACGACGTTTTTTGACGGAATGTCGACGACGCCCCAAATCACGTAGTACCTTTTTATAGGGTTGAAGTTTAGCCAGCATGGGTGGGGTCACAGAATCTTGTTTTTTACGAAGTTTAAGACCAGTTCACTCACAGCATTGATTTGATCGGCATTGGCATGTTGTAACAACTCTTGACGTTTGGAACCATTGGCTTCTTGTAACATGGACCGTAAAAACGGTAATTGACGTCGAAGACGTTGCATCCTTTATCGGTGACGACGACGATACCGTTGGTTGGCTTTTTGAATCGTGCGTTTTATACGTTTATCCGTTTCCAAGGCCACGGCTTTCCCCAATCCTGCCATGGCGGGGACCAATAGATTTAAAAAACCGCCTCGTTGACGACGTCGTCGTCGTCTTCTTCTCAAGGTTACCATCGACGGTTCATCAACAGACGTTGAAGGGCTTTGTTTTGTTTGATCACGTCTCGCGACTCTTTATAGCCTTGACGGGTATTGCGTTTGAAATCTTGTCACCAACCCCCACCTCGTTGTCGGGCATGTTGTACATTATGGGTAATGCCTTTCAAGGCTTGACCGCCTAATTTCCCTAAAGCGAGTCCAAACCCAGGCGCTGGACCTGATAGAAACATACTCATGCCATGGGCAATTTTATCCACCAAACGGGGTTTGCGACGCATTAAAGCCCCTCCTCTTTGTTTCCTTTTTCTGCGTGGGACTGTGGGACTGTGGGAGTGTGGGACTGGGAGGGAGCGGCTTTTTATCGATCCAATAATCTTTGGGTCTCAAAGGTCGTAGGGCTTCCACGGGTTGGTACACAAAATGACGATGGTAATCTTGCACACATCGTTTGGGTAACGGAGGGGTGAAATCCACAATGGTATCATCCAAGGTTTGCATCTTGATTAAAAATCGTTCCAGATCCTCCAAGGGAACACCCCGGACATGGGTTTTCAATTCGGTCAAGGCTTTGGCATAGGTGGTAAACGCAAATCGACTCATGGTCACTTTAAATCGGTATTGTTTAAAATCATTCCATCCTTTGACGACCGTGCCCACCGCCGCCAAACAGGCTACCAACGTACTGTTTTCTAAAAGGGGTCCGGCAATCATGCCTGCGGCCATCAGGAGTAACGCCATGCCATTGAACAAGGCATTGATACACTTGTAATGATTCAACATTTTTCGATAACACCACCATTGTTGATGGTAAAAAGCATACAAGGAATCCATACGTTGTAATAATTCTGGGGGGAATCGAATACCATGATGTTTCGATCCATTCAATAACGACACGACGGTTTTCATCTTTACGGCGAAACCCGAGACGACGAGGTTTGTACGCTCGGTGCTCCTCCCTGTTTATAACTGGTCACAATGCTATTGGTCATGGTGACATTGGCAATTTCACGTCCTTGGGCTAATTGTTCTTGATCTTGTAACATCATCCGTAAACGTCGTTGTAAATCCGCTTGACCCAAGGTACGAGGGGCTTGGCCTGAACTCCCAGACGTCCAAGATCCTCGAGGGGTGGCTGGATTGGAGGTAGGTGTCAAAGGTGAAGTGGGGGTATTTCGTCGTCGTCCTCGAATTCGTCTCGGTCGTCGTCCAAGACGACCACCACCACCACCACCACCACCGCCACCACCACCACCACCACCACCACCACCACCACCACCAGCACCACCAGCACCACCACCACCACCAGCACCACCACCACCAGCACCACCACCAGCACCACCACGTCCACCGCCTCTAGTCCTGGGACCACCACGTCCACCACCACCACGTCCATTACCATCACCCCCAGCACCCGCTGCTGTTCGACCACTTGGCGCTGTTCGCCAACCAGGTGGACTTCTCGGGGACTCTGGGGTGGTGTGTATACTACGGTAGGATTGACTTCCTGGACTTCCTACCCCAGCAGGGGAAGAGGCCTGTGCAGGGGGTGCACCATCTACATCGGCAGGGGGCATGGATTCCATAAACCGAGAGAGGGGATCGGCACCCATTTCCTCCATGGCGACGTCGAGAAGGCCTTGGTCTCCCGACCAAAATAAATCTTGGAAGGCCCTTGGGGACATTTGATTGCTGGTGGTCGCCCCCACACCCGCAGGGGCCACGGTATCGTACGATTGCGGAGGTTGACGGTCATCATCGACCATGGTTGCTTTCTCTTTTTTCCTGTTCAAAGGGTCCCTTTATAGGCGTTTTTGATAGGTGCGAGTCCATCCTTCGTCTTTTAACAGGTGACTCAACACACGTTGTTGATCGGAGGAGGCGGGGTGTAAATCCAAGACCAAATACCCATAGGGTCGTGTGGTGGCTTGATGAAACGTCTCCAACGTGTCTTTCCAAGTGGTCGGAAACGATTGCAGCATGACATTGCGTACCCCTAATTGATCTCGGGGGTTCTTGAACGCCACAATGTAATGGGCATTGCGGGAAATACTTTTGGCATATCGACCCACGGGAAACATGTCTTGGCACAAGTACAACACGGTCACCCCTTGATGATGTGAATGTTTGGTGAATAAATCCAACACGCGTTTATCGTGACTCCCTTCATCCATTAAATCATCCAAAACGAGGACCCCATGTCCTTGAGGAAACCATTGGACCAACGCCTCATGATCGGGAATCCCTTCGTGAAACACCACCCCATGATCTTGCATGCCTTGAAATCGATCTTGCCAGGCCCCATAACAATAATGCCGTTGGGTCGGTGGGGTTTCAAACAACTCTGGGTTGTCTACCAAGAGTTTTTCCGTAAACACGGTTTTACCACATCCCGAAGGTCCCACCACCAAGATAGAGGAGGGAGTATGAAAACGAAACGGTTTCCCCGTTTGCATGATGAGGACTAACTACCCTTAGAAAAAAAAAGGCACCTTTTTATTGGAGTCGGTGGGACTCGAACCCACGCACGATCTCCTCATGTATTCGGGGGGGGATCCAAAGGCTCTACCGACTGAGCTACGACTCCGACACCATGTTTTTTCCAACATATTTTATTTAACCATTACATTGATGATACGGATGACAACAAAGTTGATGCCATCTGGCTTCTTGACCTACAATCAATTGTTGAAGGCGTTGACCAGCTTGCTGGTCATTGGTTACATAATCATGATCAGAAAACTCATTTAAAAAATCTTGTAAGGTCCGTCCACGGGCTTTGGCTTTCAAGTACAACAAGGCGTAATCACCACAACTCTTGCTTGAAATGGCTTGGAGGGACTTGCCATTCGTCACCACATACTTCCAATGTTGCACGATCCAATCTCGTAACGGGGTGGCTTGCACGTACGTGTCCAAGGGCAAGGCATAACTGTCCAGGACTTCACACACGTTTCCATCCGTCCACACCGCTAACCAATGTTGTCCCGGTTGATCGTGCGGGTCGGTGTTCACAATGTACCCTTGCGGGGCAGTCTTGACAGGACTCTTGGGTAAACGATCACAGGCCACCGTCCCGTAAAAGACAGGGTTCAATTGGGGGTCGTCTCGGGCTAAATAATCCAACTGCACATTATTCAAGGCCACATGTTCCATTTTCTTCAGTGTTGGTAAATGTTATACAACACGGCTCCGTTGCGGTCAATCTCCAGCAAGTTCTCAAATTCCCCATACACGAGTACGGTTATATTGACACCGGGTGCAGCTCCAAATTCCAAGACGAGTTGTAAATCGCCTGTTTGCTTAGGGTTGAGGTTTTGACTGTCAGCACATCCATTGGCGACATTGTCAAACATGTACAAGGTACAATTTTTAGCTTGGCCCCAATCGAGCAGTTCCACCATATTGCCTTTCTTTTTACACCAGGCACCACTGGCTTGCAGAAAACGGAAGTAGCCTAGATTATCTCGGGTGCCATTGTTGTGCACTAACTGTAGGGTTTCATAAGGGTATTCTTCTCCTTTGACAATCTGTTTAATGGAAGTCAGACCAAATTTCTGGAAACAGAAAGGATCTCGGGTCACATCTCCATTGAAGGCTCGGCTGTCCAGTAACCCCACAATCAATCGGTCAGGTATTCTGTTTTGAAACAGGTTAGGGATATCAAAGCGGACCAGGTTGTTTTGCATGCTGAAGGTCCGGATTTCACTGCGGACGGTTGGGTAAGCAGCCACTTCTCCTTCATTGTGTCTTTTGCTAGACAAACCCTGGTAGATGGCGTCATTCAAACGCAGTTGGCAGAGATGAAACCGTAGTTTCACATCCCCTTCCATCAATCGACCAGCTAGAGCTACTCCATTCAAAAACAGGTTCGGGCTGTTGAAATGAAATTTCATCTTGATTTCTATGCCAGGCACCAACAATTTGCCAGTGTGAAAGACTTCCAAGTGGGGGGTAAACACCAGACTGTGGGTGACACCTGCAGCATACTTGGCGACTTCAGCTACCATGGCGGCCAAGGCTCCTTTGTGATTGGCACTGAGAGCGTTATAGGCGGCATCAGGTGTGGCATAGTCTGTGTTGGTGGCGGTCCATTGGGGTGGGAAATCCACTTGATTGAAACATCCTTGGGGTCCTAACACGGTCTTGCCATCTTCTCGGTCATAATTCAGCAAGGTTTCCAGGTAAGCTTTGTAATGATAAGTGTCGGATTGAGGACTAATCAACGTGCCATTCAACTGCAAGTCAATTTGCTTGATGATGGAATGGGCCAAATTATTGACGGGCCACAATTTCTGATTGGCCACCAAGTTCCCGTTATCATCCTTTTTCAAACTCAATTCCATGGTAAAGTAACTGCGTCCCAAATCCACAAAATCGTCCAACCCCGGTATGATGAATTCCATGGGATTGATACCCGTGGTGGTGGGTTGGATGGTGACCATGCGATAGGCATTGATGCTAATGTCGGTCGGTGGCACCTTGAAAATCCGTAACGCCGGGTTGACGGTCCCTTCGGAACGCTCGTGAGCCGGGGCGGTTTGCGTACTCACGTCAGGCATGTTTAACGTCGAGTACTGGTACCCCGTCGTCGTCGTGAGGGGTTTTTATAGCGTCGTCGTCGTGCTAAACGTTGTCTCAAATCAAACCCGGGGACTCTCATCACCTCGGGACTTAACCATCCACCACGTTGTCGTCGCATGAGTTTCCAAAACGGATACAGTCCTCCCCATTGAGACAACCCTCGATCACTACGAATTCGTCGAGGTCGTGAATGCACGGGTTCCATGTTTCACACTCCAAAAATATCACGCGCACGTTTGGTTTGTTTGGGAAACAAAGCACTGGCCACACGCACGGCGTCTTTCACGCTCTTATGACTCAACGCTTTCTTGGCTTGTTTGGTGATTTCCTTTTTAATGACGTCTTCGGCTTTGCATTTGATACCTCGTGTCAAACCCGTTTCCAATCCTCTCTTGATATTACTAGGCAGTTTTAAAGGATTTCGCGTGCTTTTAAGGCCTTGGAACCCCCCACGCAAGAGATCCGTCACCAACCCTTGTCCACTTTGACCCTGTTGATCATACCACTCGTCTGTCCGAAATCGTGTCAAACTTCCCCCACGCATTGTGTCGTCTTCACGCGTTACCAAAGATCACGTTTTTGTTTGTGTCACAGGACTCGTCTCTTTTTATACCGTCATCATCGTCGTTTTTTCGGAAAAGCGGCTTCCAACCCTTTTTTGGCCCCGTAACTCGCTGCACCACCCGCGGCACCCAACGCCACGGCTTTCCCTCCAGCGATCAAGGCTGGAATGAGGGCGGCCAGCGGGAATAAACCCCCTCGTTGCCTTCTTCTTCGTCTCGTTCGACGCACTCTTGTCTTGGGCATCTTTGATTAGACACTCCCTTGGTCAAGTCCACCCCTTTTTATGTCTTTTTGAAGTGTAACGTGACAATGGTATGACCTTCACCAAACTTGACCAAGTCTCCTCCTCTACCAATCGTTTCAGCCACTTGAACATGAATCATTTCCACCACCTCGTTACGAAGAGACATGTATTGAATGTGCAACGGTTCAAAATACAGGGTGCCACGTGCTTCTCGCTTGTACTGGATTTCACGCAACAAATCGGTCACGCGATTGCCCACCATCATACTGCCTGCCACGTCGGAGTACACATGCAACGATCGTGTGGGTTCCCCCACCACGGCACGAAACGCCACATTCAAGTTGGTGAAACGCCAACCACAACTCATACTCAATTCCATATAGTCTTCCACTCGACTGGTGGTCCAAAACACTGGGTTCCCATCCTCATCGGTGATATCCTTCCAATCGCTGTTCTTGGTGATGTCGGGGACTTGATCCCCCATGAAGTCTTGCTGTAAGTTCGGCCCCAAAATCCATCCGCTGGTGATTTTACGTAACCATCCCATCTTGGCAGCTAACTTGGTATGAACGGCAAAGGAGGGCGTGCGAACGGAACCATCATGAGAGACATTCGTGTTGTCAATGAGCAGATCCTCCCCTTCCCAACGAAACTTGACGTACGTGTGTTTGCCTTGATCGTCCAAAAACGTACCCCCTTGGATAACCGATTCCCCTCGTTTCTGTTCCACATGAGTAATGGCGGCTTTCATAAAACTCACCCCGTCCACCACCCAATCCCAGTCTTTAATATCGTCAATTTTGGCCACGGCCGCTCCATATTTGTTATAGGTACCTCCGCTTTTACTGGGTGCTTTCAGGTGCCATTTGATGCCTAAGACGTGTTGTCCTTTCATCACCAACTGATACAAATTGACGCGAGCATCCGGTAAGGAAATGGCACTCAACCCCACTTGCCAACCACCTCCCGTAAGCTGTAACGGTTGAGGTAAACGAATCTTGAAGGAATTGGCTTGGTTGTTGGGAAATTCACGTCGGTTGGCATGACTGGGTAACGTCACGTAGAACGACATTTTTCTTCTTCTTCTTCACACCACGACTTCCCTTTTCAAGTGGAGGGTGAGGAGGGTACGTCCTTCACCAAATTTCACGAGATCCCCATTGGTTTCGGCCATCTGGGTTTCCACGATTTCCACCACTTCATTGCGTACTGGGACATATTGGATATGTCGAGGTTCAAAGTGCGTGGTGTTTTGAGGCTGGTACTTGATTTCTCGTAAGAGATCGGTGATACGACCCCCTACCATGCTGCTGGTCCCTACATCACAATACACGTGCAAAGGACGCGTCGAGGGAAATTCCAACGAGGGACGAAAGGTGTTGTTGACATTCACAAACCGCCAATTACAGGTCATACTCAACTTCACATAATCCCCCTCCACTTTCCAAAAAAGGGGGTTGTTGCTAGTATCGCGGATATCCGTCGGGGTGGGAATGGAGTCCGAATGAAATTCTTGTAATATATTGGGACCTAATCGATACACGCCCGTCGACACTTGTTCAATCCATCCCATTTTCAGGGCCAAGGTTCTACCCCATGACACATGCGCCACTTGCACTTTGTAATCCACATTGGTGGTATTCAACACCAAATCCCCTTCGGAGGTCCATTCAAAGGTCGGGTACAGTTTGACGCCATTGTCCTCGGTCCATTTGTTTTTGGGTTTGGTTTGTTTTGCACGGCTTTGCTCGTAACGGTACACCAGTTGATGAAAAAAGTGCGATCCCGTTGACGAGGCCAACTGCTTTCTAATATCTCGACCGTAGACAGTGAGTTCGCGACGTTCATGGTACCAGCGATCGTTGCCTTGATCGTCTGTGTCATGCACCCGTTCGTGCCATCGTACATACAACAGAGGATGGGAATCGCCCAGTCCCCCTTCTTCCGCTACCACGGGAATGGTGGGTAAGGATAAACTCACCATGCCCACCATCCATCCTCGTCCCATAAATCGGATGGGTTTAGGCAATCGGTTTCTGAAATGATGGCTCTTGTTCCCAGGAAACTCTTTGGTACTCGCATGACTCATCAACGTCACGTAAAACGAAGAGTTGGGCACCAACGTCATTTTTTAGTCACGTCGTCGTCTTTTGGGTGGGCTTGTCTCTTTAGTCTTAGGTTGTCGTTTGGTGGCCTTGTCTTTTTCCTCTGGGGTGGTTGGAGAGACGTGACGTCTTGGCTACTAATCCAACTATTGTACTTGTCGGGCCACCCTTTCCACTTGACCAACCAACGATCTTTTTGACGCTTAAGTACCTTTTCGATCCGAAACACGTCGGACACATGGACTTTTTGTAAATCCTCTTCATAAAACGTACCTTGGACGGGGGTATCATCCCATTCGTGAATCTTATACGTGGGCACAGGGCCCGGGACCACACGATGCACCACAAACACTTCTTCGGTCCAACCGGGTAAATAGCCTTTTTCAAAGGTACGATGAATCTTATTGAGACGTACACGATCTCCTACTTTGAATTTAGGTTTTTTCTGACCTTTCCATCGTTTGGCATACAATCGTTTCCACACGGCTTCTTCGTTGTCCCACGTCACGTCTTGAGGGGCCATGCCAATACTTCGATGACGGGTGGCATTATAGCCTTGCACCAACTCGGGTAAGACATCGTCAAAGCGTAAGGTGTTGGCCGCGGTAAAATAACGATACAACCGTTCTTTCAAGGTCCGGTTAAATCGTTCCACCACACTGGCTTTAGCATCCCCTTCGGTGGAAAAATGTTTGATGCCTTGCTCGTCCAGCCATCGTTGAAAAGTCCGATTATAAAATTCTTTCCCTCGATCCGTTTGCAATCGATTAGGGTGACGTCCTACTTTCAAAATCTTCTCAAAGGCATGGACCAACGCCACCCCGGTTTTGTCTTTCAACGGTTGTACCCACGCGTACTTGGACAACACATCCAACACCGTCAACAAGTATCGTATGCCCCGATTATACTTGGCCAACGGTTGCACTTCTACTAAATCCGCCACCCATTGACCATCTAATCCTCCTACGATCACGGGGACGGTGGGAAAACGACGACGACGCGGTTTATGTAACGTATAGGCCAAATCCCGTTCCTAGACCCGTTGGGCTTTTTTCAAAGGGAGACGATGGGCTTTAGCAAACCGTTGCACACCTCCTAAACTGCCGGGGGCTCGAGGATCGTGGTACCGATTCAACCATGATGGGGAGACCTTTTTCTTTCGAGGGGCCATACGTTCTGGCATTCATCCCATAAGGTCGGTATGGTGGGAACCGTGTGGGGATGCGCCTTTTGAATGATTCGATACCATCGCCAGGCGTAAGGATGAGCTTTTAACCATAAGACAAACACCACCCATCGATACAAGTTGCGGTCTACATGGGTTTCTTCAAAGAGGTGGAGAGGATGCGTGTCCTCGGGACAAGGGGGTATGGGGATTTTGGACCCGGGTTGATGATCATATAAGACTTGGCAAAGGGTTTGATGACATTGCCATTGCACCAAGGACAAGACAGAATCCCATACATAACATACAGACTCCATGGTGACATTGATAAAAAATTTTATTCCTACTCCTTTTTAATACATTAAAAGAGACGGCCACAGGTGATGGTCTCTAGACCTTTCTGCCAGTTCTCAACACTGTCACTGTACTTAGGGGGTGGTGGAGCCGGGGCTACCATCATTTCTTGACGGTTCTTGAGATCTTGAATATCTCGCAACAATTGTTTCTCATAATCTGTCAGGGGCCGATCCTCTTTCCTTTGGACTCGAGGTGGCGGGCCTGGGATGTCATAGCCCCTCTTGGGATATCCTTGAACATCACGGGTGGGCGATTCAGCTTGTTGATCGGCTTTTTTAGGGGGATGGTCATGAAACCAACTCCAGTACTTGGGACCCAAGGGTTGATCAGCCCATCGGAAGAAGCCACGCGTTTTCTTGGAACAAGTCAGAAACAAGCGATCGGGGTTCTGAGTCGAATGACTCTGTTGAAGCGTGGCGGGTTCACGACAAAAGCATTGCAAACCACCCCACATGTCCAACACTTCTACATGAGGTTGACTATACACGGCTTTCATATACTCCAAGGCTTGATCTTGTCCACAAAACAGCAAACACGGTTGCATGGGGCATTTCACATACTTCCATCCCTTTTGAGATTCTCTGGCCTCCAAACGCACATCATGGCAAGGGCATACCATATAGTCCACCGAACTGGGAGGATCTTCGGCATACGTCACCATGTATTCAGGCGGGGACACCATATCATTCAATTCTTTCATCATATCTTCCACCGCAGCTCGAGTGTCTTCCACTGCAGCTCGGGTGTCTTCGACCACTTCGCGCACCACAGGATCACAGTCCACATTCTCTTTCTTTTTCTTCTTCCCCGAAGGGTGTCCACTTGGCTTTCTCTTCCGATCCACAGACATCGTGCTCAAGATTTTCACCCCACCGCCCATGCCTTTTTATACCCATGACCCTTGCATCTCATTGGTCAGCTTATCCTACCCATATAAGGACTTTTCATCGCCCCATTGGTCAGCTTTTCCCTTATCCAACGAAGGACTTCTTGTCTTCCCATTGGTCCGTTGTCCCTATTTAAGACGGTCCCTTGGTCTCTAGATCTTCATTCTCAAAGCAATGCCCCCCAACATTGACATGATCGGAGAACACGATGTGGATGCTTTGGAACTGCAAGTGGGTTATGGCCATGTGGTGTACACCGGGGGAGCCAGAGGCACGGATGAACTGGTCGAACAAATGGCCAAACAGTTTGGGATGCAAGTCGAAGTCCTGGTCCCCCCGAACCATCCTCGAGCCACTTTCATCAGCCCTTCTACCGTGGAACTCTTGATGCTGGCCAACCCCCATCTTCACCAGGCAGCTGAGAAACTAGGCAAACGAATGCCCGACCATTTTTACACCCTGCAATTGCTGCAACGCAATTATCAAATTGCCAAAAGAGCCCATACGGTCTATGCCTTTGGCATTTTGGAACAGGATCATAAACGCGTGAAAGGAGGCACTGGTTGGACTGTGCAATTGGCCATGGATCAAGGCAAACCCGTCTACCTCTTTGACATCCCCAGTCAATCATGGTACCGCTCGGACCATTACTATCAAGTCAACGAGAAGGCCGCCACCCTGGTCACTGGCAGTCAATTTGTTCCTTGGGGACCTAAAAAGCCCACCCTTCATCAAAGCAGTGCTATCGTGGGATCCCGGGATGTGGACGACAAAACCCGAGCCGAAATTCAAGCCTTATTCAATCGCACCTTCTGTCTACCCGAGAACATTGATCAATTACGCCTGGAACTGGAAGACTTTCATTTGTAATTGTACATAGCCATTTTTTACTTTTGAATTGTACATAGCCAATTTTTTAGTTTTTATTTTTTCAATCTCTACATAGCTTTCTTTTACTTTTTATTTTTCAAACTGTAGATATCTTTTTTCAATTTGTAAATAGGAGCGCCCCAACCCGCGTGGCAAAGAACACGAACCACTATTTGTAAAAAACATCAACTCTTTTTTTTAATTAAAAAATAAAAAACTTCACTTACAAAATGTCATGTTTCTTGACTCACATAAAATAAAAATGTTCACAGAAATAAAAATGTTCAAAGTCTAATCATCATTGGAATAGTCCATGTTATACTCGGAGGAATTCTTCCATTCTATATAATTTCTCTCACCCGCCTCCTCTTCCGTCAACTCCTCCTCCTTCTTCTCTCGGTGCCTCTGCACTTCTTTAAAAAAATGAACCACATTTTCCCAAGGTTGACCCGCATGAATGTTGGGGAGATGGGACACCAAATAGTAGTTAAGTTCTTTAAAATTGCCCATACTAATGGGCCAATACGCTTCGTCCAGGCTACACACAAGGAGGCGGCCAATCCAGGGGATGATGCGCTTGCACAGCGTCTTCTTCATCATCCTGTAGGTGACTCGCTGCAGTTGGTGACCATTCTCTACTTCTACGAAACAAAGGAAAAACAACCGAAGGAACGCCGCCACGCGATATTTGTTCAGGGGACGCCACGCTTCCTCCCTCCTGGCGTACATTGCCCTGGTGTGGCGTTCCACTGGCGTCTGCTCCTGACCCACTCTCCTCCGCAAATGGTCGTCTCCACTCACATTCGTTTCACTGGCTAGACAGCCCAAGGGTTTTCTTGTTTTCACCATTTTCAACTGACACCACAAACATAAGTCAACCAAGCACGAACTCAAAGCTAGGAGTGACGTCCCGGGGCCTCGCTTGACCTATATACTCCGATCCGCGCAATGCCTCATGGTCTACCTAAAGAGGGGGGAGGGGGGTCCCCCCACCCCTTCCCCTCCCAAAAGCATGATGGGTCTTTCTCTCATTGGTTCCTTACCCCTTCACGTGACCCCTTTGTTTCTCTATAAAAACCACCGTCCCATTTCATGTTTTCACACTCATCGATGATCCAGTCCTCAGTCCAGAAGCCCGACGAGTGATTGATCCTTTCGCCTGATGGCTCAATCCAAACCATGTGTGATCTGTTTGACACCTGTCACCAATCAATTCATCTTTGCTTGTTGTCAACAACCTTGCCATGCGACCTGTGCCCCCCAATGGAAAAAGCAGCGTCTCACATGTCCTTACTGTCGACAAGTCACTCCCCTCAAAGTCGTTGAAGGTACATATCCTCAGCTATGGCAAGAAGACACCAAATTTGTGGCACAAGTCAAAGAGCAATGGGGAAACCACCCTTTTTGGTATGGCATTTGTCGTGATGAAAATCGAACGAAAGAGGGGTTCTTTGCACAAATCCCACTCCCAATCAAACCCTCTGACAGGATAATCGTCTTTCTTGGTCACACCAAAAGCGAAGTCCTTCCACATATCAAAGCCTGTTTGAATGGAGACTGGCAGTCCCACCGCGTCTCTCTAAGCGTTATCAATTGGTGACGACAAAAGAGTAGTGAGGAACATTCATTCAAAGGAACACTAAAGGATTTGTAAAAACCCAAAGGAACATTAAATTATTTTTTTTCTAACATAGCGTCTCTTTTTTTTTTTTTTTTTATTATTTTTTTTTTTTGAGAGTCCAGGGACCACCCCCGCTGCTCCAATTGGACTTTGGACTTTGAGCCCGCGTTTCTCCAGCGGTTTTACTTCACCTTGAGCCCACGATCGATTTTTCCAACTGGTCAGCGGTTTCCCATTCGAAAACACGTGACTTCCGGTTCCGGTCATGACGTCATCCTAACATCAAAACGAGGCAAAGTGGGCCATGTGGGCCCATAATACTACCGTGGAGTTGATACCTGTTTTGATAGACTTCGGCAAAGCTTGTTTTATGCGCAAGGCCAGAGTGATGGTGAAGAGATCCGTCAAAGTTCCCCCTTCTGCCTCCTGAATTAAACAAAGGCCAAAGGCAGAGCACGAGAAGTGACATTTTTTCGTTGGGATAAACGCTTAGGCGAGTTTCCCACACCATAAAGGATTTCTCTCTCAAACTGATCTACAGAAGCTGCCTTTCAGATGATCAGCGCCCGGAAATAACCGCTATTTTGTGGCAATTGAAGTCAGTGCTGCAAAGTGAAACCTGCAGCAGCAGCTTGGTCGTCAATTAAAATCACTGCTTTCAAAGGCTACCTGAAAAAATAAAACGTAAAAAGTTATTTTAATTTACTCTATTGTTATCACTGTTATTGTCAAAGTTGCATGTGAAATCAGTTCTCTCGTGTATTTGTTGTATTGTAATGAGGTTTGTTTGTCAATAGAGCAATGCTTCTATCCCGATCCCGAGTGCGAGTTTTTCGTGCTAAGATATGCTTCTAACCCGATCCTGAGTGGGAGTCTTCCATCCTACGATATGCTTCTAACCATAACGAGTGTGAGGAGTCTCTCATCCTACGTTGTGCTTAGCTTCTAACCCGATTCCGAGTGCGAGTTTCTCATCTTACGATATCCTTTTGTAATGTCCTAGTCACTCAACTCGTAAATCAAAACGAGCAGAAATTTGCATTTTGTATCGCTGTCCATCGACATTCCAATATTTTAAAGATTTCTGTATTTCTTACCAAATAATTGAAATTTCTATGTGCCGATCGATAGAAACCTCTGCCGATAGAAACCTCTGCCTGAGGACTTTGACAAACTTGAAGCCGGAGTGATTCCTTCGAAGAGAAAACGCGACAAAGTGACAAGAACGACCGTACACGAGCCGTGAAAATTGATTGCGAACACACACAAAAAAATACAAAAGGTAGTAATAAAGGAAAGTAAGTAAATCAAAGGTTTCTATTAGCCAACTCGCGAGTATTAAAACGCTGGAGCACAAAGACTCGGATAAACAACAGTTTAAAAGATCGTCAACATAGGCGGCGCTTTAATTGACCGATAATTTTTTTGTCATCTTTAGCTAAAATATAAAGAAAATCACATCTTACAAATTACTATTGATTGTATAAAGGCTTTTCAAGAGGATACTCCTGAGAAGAGAAAAAGAAGAGCAATTACAATTACATACATCAAATAATAGAACTCTTCGCCGTCACATTGGAATCACGTTCCTATTTTGTGTACGCTATTTTGCCCCTAAAAGAAATATCAGAGAAGACGAAGTCAAGTATGGGGGGATTTTAGCCCCCCTTTGGATACAACTATCTCCGTTTCGTGATCTCCGTTATATAAACATTTCATAACCTAGACAATAATTTCAAGATTCCCATCGACCCTTTTAGCTGTAGACTTATGACTGCTTATATTCATGCTTGCATGGCCTATCACAGAAGCATGTCACTTAATTTTATCAAATTTGATTATTTGTAATTCAGTTTTCATTTTTCTTTTAGGTAATACCATATATCCATGTGGGAATACCGAAATAAATTGTTGTTGTTAGCGTGATCCAAGGAAAAAAAGTCTGGGAAATCATTTTCCTGTGAAATTCCCCTTAGGTGATCCCACAGAAATAGAAGACATATTTAAAACTCTCTAAGACTTGGTCCAAATGGTAATTGTGTTTAGAACATTTAAAAAATGCAATAAAAATAGGGGTCACAGATCTCGTTTTGGCACAACATGGATAGCCATTGATAGCAACTGTACGACCCGCAAGGTTTTCCTGAGAATTTTTAGTAATCAGAAATGAGAACTATAATTGCTTTAAAAAGTCATTGTTTGTTTTGAAATATTGTAGCAGTTCAACAAAATAGACATTTATCTTGCACTGCATACTACTTTAGTTGAACAGGAATTAACGATATGAAAAAAATTAAAGAATTTGCCGCGTGCGTGCATACCTTGCTGTACCTAAAGACGTGTTCTTTTCAGCATTTAAATAAAGATATCTCAAAGCAGAATTTTATACTTCTGTTGAAATCGCGATATATTGTACTCGACTGTGTGCCATTTGAATTTATGTATTAAAAAATGGGGCTGACCGCGCTCGTTTAGGAGAGAACGACTTGTTATTTCTCTGAACTGCTCAGTCTTCATAGAAAACCTACCAAGTTCCGAAGGTGGGCGCGCTAATCACGTAATTAAATGATGCACAGAAAGGATGCGCAATCCAATTGAAGGGAATCACCTTAAATAACATCATCCGTTCACTAGGGTCGGACTTTTGTCGTTGACTGCTGAAGCCGAATTGTCGAGGAACCACAGTAGAATTGATGAAGAACTTGGATGTAATGTTTAGCCGTTAACTAAAGTCGATTGTGAGCCCTGATGTTGTATATGTCTTTTAAGAATATCTCTGTAAGTATCTAATTAATGTTATTATCAGCTGTATTATCATAGCTGTTTCCCATAATAATTCTGTAATAATTGTAATTCTGGTGTAGTTGTTTGTCACGGGGAATACCCATTGCCGAATTAGTTTTAAGAGTGACAATTAAAGTAATAAATTAATAAGGATTAGAGGTGGTTTTTTATTCCGAACGTACGCAGCTGACAATAGCTCTTTTCACAGATGACGTTCCTAAGTTGCATTACTGTGTATTTGAACATGGATATGAGGCAATTTCAAGCAATGTTGCTGTTGTAATACGAGCTTACGTGTCCTTTCTTTCTCGATCGTTAAAATGGACTCGCATTGTTATAGTGTGAATACGCAACATTCTAGAACGCTGTTGTTTTCCTTGCGAATGCATGTGAAACAATTCACTATAAAATATGTGTGAAAACTTGTAGAATAATTATCAGGGATTATCAAATAGGTCACGTTTATATCTTGTGAGTTTGTTCGCTACCTGAAGCTGAAAGGGCGTCAAATAAATACGCGCTAAAGTACAGTTGCCTCCTCGAGTCGTTTTATCTCTTCGATAGATTTTCTACACAATTACGATCAAGGAACACATGTGGAAACATGGTGTCAGGAGTGGGATATCCACGAGTGTCTGTTACTTGGCAGGTAGCTATTTTGGGCTGCTCCCTGACACCGGTTTGAATGGCAATCTTGCACGCTCCCAGGTTTGTTACTGGAGATTCTCCTTAGCCGAAGATTTGAATGGAAGTAGGCATAAGTTCCTTGTCTCCAAACAATGATTTGTGCAAGTATAAGGGCATCACATTACATCCAGCGCCTGAATCGATCTCACACTCAACCTGATGAATAACTCCTCCATTTGCTGCACTCAACCAAAGCGGCTTGGTACTCTTGACGTGAATAGTTTGAATGTGGTGAAACATTGCTGGCTGAGTTAATTGCTGGTCGTAAGGTTCTGGTAATGTATAGTAGTCTGAAGGTGAGTATTGGGTGGGAGGCTGGCCAGCACTGGTCCCTGGCTGTGCCTGCAAGTCATGTACTTGAGCTTGTCGTGACTTACTAGGTCTGCCTGGTTGAACCGTTTTGCTTTTGCAGCACTTTGGTCATGACCCTTTCTTCCACACTTGTGACACATAGCATCTTTGGCTGGGCACTCAGCCTTGGGGTGAGCTGGTCTAGCTCCACAACAATAACAGTTTTGCCTATTAGTTCCTTCTTGGTCTCTGCCTTTTGGGGTCTTGTTTCTGTTGGGGCACTCTGGTGGTTTCCCGCCTAAGCTTATGCTTTGTCTTTACCTTATGAACTTGTGTTGACCCTTGCTGTATGTCTGTAGCTGCTGCTGTTGCCGTACTGAGAGTCTACATAATGGACCTTTGACGATCGCTGTTGTAAATGACGGTTGCTATCTCGATGAATCATTCAGCAGTGAGCGAATCCTGATCTTACTCTAAGCACTTTTGATACACTGCAGGATTTTTTATACCAAGGAGAATAGCATTCCTGAGAGCCATGTCTTTGGCATCCTCTGGCCATCCACATGCAACAGTGATTTGCCTGCACTTTTCAATGTACTGCGGTAACTCTATATCACCTTGCGTGAGCACCTTGTACTGAGTAGTCGCGACTAGTTTGCTTCCTCTGGGTTTGCATTGCTCCTCCACTTTTTCGAGATTCTTTTCCCATTTCTTGAGATCCTCAGCTGAAAATGTCGCCTTGTCAAGAGTGCTCTGTCCGCGCTCGCCTGACCACTGGTAAATACACAAACATATCAACTTAGGATCTACTCAGGTAAATTAAGGCCAGGGCCCATTTCTACTTTATAAGAATAAGTGAGGGGGTGGTCTAACTATTGATCTATTTTATATAACAGGGAATAACTTTGGGATATCGTTAACAGCAATAAGCTGTAAAACCTTAAATGTTGTATAGGATCACATATTGTCACGTGACATGTGTGTCCGAGCTTCGTGAGGTTCTGTGAGCCACGTATTTCTAGTTTAAAATAAAAGTTCGAAAAAGAAATCACTTTCATTGGGGGACTGGGCACTAGTACAAACTGCCGTATATTTTCAAAACTAATGACATATTAAACAAAGGCCAAGCACAGTTCGTTTCATTTTACCATTTTGACTAATCTGATAGTAGCAAAATTAAATGACTCTTAGTATAAACTGTTGCCGTTTTTGCATTTGAATTTTTCGGGTGAGCCCACTCCGGCCCTGCTGATGACAGGGGGGTGCTCAGAGATCTCCATGGAGTTCTCACCCTCGCTCCCAGAGGTTAAATGTGGAATTGACAACCACCTTGTCAGCGGTTAAATCCTCACTTCGGTGAGGTGAAAGTCCTATTCCAAAGGCTAGGCAAGAACAGCCAACGAGCACCCCCGACCAGGGTTTTGTCATTTCTTGTGACCTGTCACGCAATTTCACGCCTGACAGTCACGCTTGTTGTCACATAATGTCACCGTGATTGTTACGTTTTTTTCGATTTTTTGTATCTTTTTTTATTAACTTGGAGAGGAAAATCGTATTATGGAACCACATCTTGTCCCGAAATGGGGTAACCATCTTTATCACGAGTGGGGGACAGTATTTTTGAAACACAATCACGAGTGATAAATCGTATTTGTTTTATTTCAGGTGGTGTTAGAAGTTCAAAAAACCAATAACAAATAGCTGCAAAAAGTGCAATCATTTTGTTAGCGTATATAACTACTTTGAAAATCTACAACGGAGCGAATGTTTCTTCATACTTTTTAGAAATAGATGGCGGAATCTCCATGCAATGATCAGGGACGAAATTATCTATCATTTTCAATCTATCAAGAAAGACCTTTTCGTCGAACGCTTCGCCTCTGAGGTAGAAGCGAATCTCATCAAGGACTTTTTGGTATTCAATCCGGGCAAAATTTGCTTGTTCTGTCTTCTTATCGTATTTCTTAAGGCTAGCCACTGCTTTTAAAATAAGACCAACCCCTGTTAAAGTTGCAATGACAACGGGGTTCAGCGTAATGCCTCCGGCTACTGTGGCGCTGATAATAAATTTGCCAGCCGAAAGATTACAAACAAAATTTTTCTTCGGAAACCACGGTACAGCTTTTCATATCCAAAATGCTTCTTGTGGTAATACGCATATAAATCTTTCATTTTTTCAACTTTCTCTTTAGAAAGTGTCTGGTCGATATGGTTGAAGTCGTATATGTCGCACATTGTGGTAGTGGTGTATAATAACTGAAAATATTTATGGCGCTCTGTATTCAATCAATAGTAACAGTTCCTCATCTTTTACAACCGAAGCCAGTTCCACAGCCATGAGACCAAACTCCAGTTCTAAATTAATACTTATTGTCTGTAATTGAGTTGCTTTGGTTGAAGTGTAAGTACTTGATTGGGTTAAATGGAAACTGTGTTTTACTTTTAAAGAAATAGGTGTATATTGACTTTTGAGCTTGAAATAGAGCACTTTTATAGTTAATATGTGGCTATGATTTGGAATGATTATTTTGTCACAACTTTTTAATAAAAATGTGTTTTCATTGTTTGTATTCAAAAACCCATTTATGTAATGAACGGAACCACGCAAACGATGCCTGTTTAAAGACAGATCTGTTTGCATTTTCATTTGTCCATCTTCAATAATAAAGGCAGTGTCATAAACACTTGAATCAACGTTTGAAACAGTTTCTTTAAGACCATAAACGATTAGATGTCCAACTGTTATGAATGATGTATCACGGACCGTGCCGTGCAGGTCGAGAAATATGTATTGCGTGGGTGAGCTACTCCATCTGTGAAAGTGGATAAGTGTTTTGGTGTACTTCTCGAATGTTTTGGTGTATAATTAGAAATTGAAATCGTCGTGGCTTGTGGTGTCACACTCACCTCATTCATTTCTGATGCAAACCATTCCACAACCATCGTGTAGTAACCGACCAAAAGTGGATGGAGGTTAAAACCGAGGCGTGACCGGTACTAGTTCGGTGAGTCTTTTTCAAACAGGAGCCGGAGAACGTAAGCTTTTTTGTTTATTTGATTTGGAGACTCAGGAAAATCGTTGATGCCCAAACCATCGATGTTGTTTTCACTCGACGATTCATCAGTGTCTTCCATCAAGTATCTGAAGGCGTCCTTTTTATTTACCGAGCTACTGATATGTGTTTCATTGAGTTGTTTAATTCTGTAGTTAACAAACTCGACACATGTAGCATCTCTCTGGTTTGATGGAAGCTCAAGATTGGTAACTGAATGATTTTTCATGTCAATGTCAGCCGCTTTGTCCAGTTTTTTGGCAAGCTGATTGTCGACATACTTTTTGTTTGTCGCTTGATCTGCCTCTTCTGGGTCTTTTACGTTGTAGATTGTGTTATTATTCATATCAAAGCTAAATTCCATTTTTCCACCTTCCTTCTTTGAAGGGAAGATATCCCTCGTGTCCTGATAGCTTATTACCTTTGTCAGATCACCGTGGATAAGATAAGGGTTGCTTTTTAACCGCAAAATATCGTACTTATTTTGCATGTCAATATCAGCGGCACCGCTGGCACTAACCTCAGGCCCAGGATCACCTTTGTCGCCTTTTGGACCCTGCGGTCCCTCTCGCCCTTGGGGTCCCTGTGGACCAGCCACCCCTTGGGGACCCTGGGGTCCATTTTGTCCTTGGGGTCCCTATGGACCGGCCTCCCCTCGAGGACCTTTTTCCCCTCAGGGACCTATTGGACCTTGTGACCCCGCGGGGCCGATATCACCCCTCGGCCCAGGAGGACCCACTGTTTCACTTGTCGTTTGGCCAGTTTCACCGATTTGGCTGTTAATATACCCCATTATGTATCTTCATCGAAATTTTTCTTCATTAATTTTCGGGGTTTCTCGTAGTAAGAGAAAGAGTATTTTTTTTATCGGTGGCGCGATCTAACGTGGTATGGTCAACACCTATCTCGTCCGCAATCCGCTTGTTTTCTCGTGGAAGAAATCTGAAAATACAAAAACCACTGCAGTTATCCCGGATATTTTTCGGCACCTTGTAGAAGGTTTGAGTAAGGTAAATAACGCAGCAGTTTCTGCGCCGCCCGTTGATAAAATAATTTATGATGCCGTTTTGGTTGCTTTCACAAACCAGATCATCAAAAACAACAATTTTTTGGTTGTCCACCGGTAGCTCCTCGAGTGGAATGATTTCATCGCCTGGGGCCTCAATGACCTCGTAACCAACTCTGGGGTTGATTCGTTTAGCAAAGTCCTCCAAAAGAGCCTGGTATTTGTTCTGGTGCAGGTTCTTTGAAAAGGGGTAAATTTTATCAAACTCTAACAACTCATAAAGCATATGCAGTAATATGTTTGTTTTGCCAGAATTACTGGGTCGACAAATCAGCATCCGGAAAACATCGGCTGACATGCAAGGGTGGCCTTATTGTAGCTACTCTTGGAAAAACCTGGGTCATAATTTGGAATCTTCAATTTTTTGGTTTTTATATAATCACGCTGGAAATATGTCAGTATGAAAGTGGAATCAGTTGGCTGAGGAAAAGTCCCCCGTCGATCAACAAACACAAGACATTCACCAAAACTTTAGAATGGATAAAATAAGCAAAGAATTTGGACAGCTTTCATGGGAGGAGCTTTTTAAACCTATAACAAAAAGGCTTGATGAAAAGAGCAGCACCACTGCGCAAGAGGTGGAGGAAAGTCCTGATTATACAATGGACGAATTTGACAGAACCAACCCGTTTGGCGAAGAATTCAGACCGGATGCACCAACACCAGAACCATCACCACCACCATCACCAGAACCAACACCACCACCATCACCACCCCAATACCAATATGATGATGATGGTGGTGGTGATCTTCCACCCCCACCCCCACCGCTGATGGAAGAAAAATCCACACGTAAAGAGTGGGGGATGCCGGGACCGGTTGAGCCTGAATACCTCCATGAATCTACCCTGTTGCAAACGGTCAATCAGCTGATCACGAAATACGGAAATGACCCCAATTACAAAGTAAAAAGTAAAACATCTCCATTACGTGGTAGGACCGTGGGGAAAAAAATAAGAGATGGGATCTATGAAAAAAGAAGGGCAACCCAACCTCTATCGAAACAGCTGCAGCAGGGGAAGCAGAGCCTAAAGTCTACACCCCCACGCAAAAGTAAAGAATCTCCTCCACCTCGTTTGAAAAAGCTGTCATGAGCCGAAGACCTTTTGTTGAGCCTTCAGACGATGAAGAGGACTTTTCTGAACAGGATTGGGAAACGGAAGGAAGTGGTATCGCTAGTGCTGACAAATTGATCCACCGAGTTTACGTGAGCTTAGGATCCATCAAAGCAGGAAACAGTTCAATAAAACTAAAAAATCAGGTATTTTCTCTGCTTGATTCACTCTTTGGACTCGGTGCAATCGACGAAAAGCAAAAGAAAAAAATTGTTCGTAATTATATAGCCCAATAATGTTGTTAAATCGTCTGCTTGACTCAAGCCTCGCAAAACAACAAAGAACCGGGGGGCGCCAGGTTTCACACGATTTCACAATAAACTTTCAACCTCCGATCCACTTGGGTTCAGGAAACTATAAAGCCGCGCTAAACAAACTTATCACAATGAGCTACTCATGGTACAACATCGATGCCTCTTTTGGTAACAACAAAATTCGTTTGGAGAAAGAAAACTGAAGAGTGGCAGACTTTGATTTTTCCGAACGGAATGTATGGCTACTCTGTCATCAACAGTTTTCTTCAGACCCAAACCAGTAAAGTGGACCCGAAAGACAAAGACAGTGATTTCACGTTCACTCTGTATTTCGATATGACGATATTCTGGGTTGTCATTCTGATGCATGAAAATTATGAGCTTGACCTTTCTGAAGGCGAGTTCGCAGAATTGCTTGGTTATCAAAAAGAGATTTTGACGGGAAAAAAGAATTTTGTTGGAGCAATGGTTCCAAATATCACAAGAAGTGTTGATTGGGTGTTTCTCCACTGCGATCTGATCAGCCGGCGAGCAAACGATGTTCCAAGCGATGTCTTATACAGTTTTTCAACAACAGGGCTTCAGGTCAGTTATCTGTTTCAAAAAGAACCGTATCGGCTTGAGTGGCATCCTGTGAACAAAAGCGAGATTAATTCAATAAGGATTTGGGTGACGGACGGAAGAGACAACCCCCTGGATCTCAACGGCATTGACGTTGCTGTCAGCATAATGATTGAAAAAGAGTAAGGCTTTTTGTTGTCTTTAATATATACATGAATCACCCAAGTGAGTGGACAAAATTTTTTGACGAAAACGCCGGAAGGTATCGATATAAACACAAGGGGTCGGGCTTGATCCGTGACACTCTTATGGCTATCGGCAAAGCATTCAAAGGCACTGCAAAAAATGTGGTGAAGACAGCTGCCGACAAAGCTGCAAAAACAGTCGCTGAAAAAGCGGGGCAGAAAGTTGGTGAAATTGCTGTCGAAAAAGGGTCAAAACAAATATCAACAAATACTGCAAAAGCGTAAACCAAAACCACAGCAGGTATCGCAGGATGCAAAAAAGAAACTTGAAAACATTTTGCAAAACCAAGTGCCGAAACAACCTGCTCCATCTGTCGCCTTAAAATTAAATCGAATTTTGGCAAACGAAATTTAATCGTAAAAATGTTTTCCCTTAGTATAACATTTGTCTTGAGATGTTCAGATCACAGCCATATCTCGAGAAGACTGCATACGTCCAAGTGAATTTGAACACTCCACTCACATACCCGGGAAATAACCAAACTCAAAACAAGTCGGGCCACAATTTTACCGTAAGAGATCGGGACAATTTTTGTGACTGGTACAATCCTTATTTCCGCGTCGATTTCAAGTTTGAGGCCGTGGCAAACGGAGCAAGCATTGGCGCTGACACCCAATCGGCCCCGATCAACGGTTCTTTTTCGTTGATCAAAAGTTTGAATCTTAAATCAGCGGGAAAAACTCCGTACGAGGCCAACGATATCCACAAGGCTATTTTTATCAAAAACCTGCTTGACTTTTCGGACGATTTTTTGAGAAGCGTGGCTAAAAACCAATTTTGGTATCTTGATTCTGACGCCACAACAGTGACTGATGGCAATGCGACGGACGCCGGAATGCGGGCAAGGGCACTTCTGTCACATGAAGGTGAGACGGTTCCAACTATAATCCCTTTGAACCGATACTCCTTCTTCGAAGGTCTATGAGACAGGCTGCTGCCACCAATGCAACTTGAGTTTGACATTGTTCTTCAAGACGACAGAGAAATGATTTTCCAAAACGATGGAACAGCTCGAAGGATTGTCGTCCGTAGATTGGAGTTGTGGGTGCCACAATTATAGTTTACTGGCCAAGGACAAACCCTGATCAATGAAAATTTCTTGCGACCAACCCAATGGAAATACTGAAAGAAGTTTTGCATCTCAGCAGCTCCCGAAGGGATGCAAATGGTACGTGGTTGATTACACCTCGGGTAAAAAACCCGAAGCATGTCTTCGTATTCCTTCAACATACCCAAAAACAAAATTCTTATACGCAAAACCCTTACATCTTTGACACATTTAATATCGACGGTGATAACTCCGCAAGATTAGCCACTTGTCGCCTTCAGTACGGCACAAGCTTTTACCCTGAGCTTGATTACGACCATGACTTTAAAATAAGAATTTCGAATGATTTAATCAATTTCAGATACAGAAAGAACGACTACAACACCGGCGTTCAGCTACAGCTCGCAACTTCCGGGAGTTATACCCAATTATCTACTTTGATCTACGAAACACCAAAGAAAGTGTGACAGGCGACCCGACAAAGCTCGAATTCCGTTACAGACTGAATGAAGCCGCTAACGCTCAAGATTACACAATCTTTGCCGTGGTTTTGAATGAGGAAGAATTTGTGCTGAAGCAAATTGGGAATGAACTTGTCGCCATCTAAAAAAATTCTCAATTAATATATACGCAAGATGGCTACAACGTATCATCCATATAAAATAGCGTTGACCGATGGTCAGAAAAAAGAAACTACAAAAGGCTTATGTTTGGAAAACAGCTGTGGCTCTGAGGGTAAAACCGGAGCAAATTGGACGCGGCGACAAACTTCTTCTCACTGCTACTCAAGTTTCACGAGTGAAAAAAACAGCTGCGGCAGGGAAAGAGGTTGAGCTAAAATTAAGCCAGACCAAGATTCAAAATACTGCGCAGCGTGGTGGAAATTTGTTTTCTGCTGTGCTAGGTTTGGCACGACCTTTGATAAGGCCAGCCCTTGGGGCGTTAGCAAGTGCGGGTTTGAGTTTCGGTGCAGAAAAGGTGCTGAAAAGATATTCGGAAACGGTTTTGCGCCGAAGGAAATTGAACTTTACAAACTTGCCCAGAGGATGACTCCTGCTCAGAAAAAGGAAGTGGAACGATATGTTGTCGGACAAGGTGTTGTAAGGGGAGGCGCCGCACAATACGGCGGTTTCCTTGGTATGTTAGCGTCCATCGGAGTACCTTTGGCTATCGACTTAGTCAAAAAGATACTCGGGAAAGGCTTGCAAACTCAACCACCACGTCCACGACGCTCCCCCCGACCCCCCACCTCCAAAGGGAAGAGGAATGCAAATGCGACCCCCACCTTTCTTATAGTTTAAAGACACGCCTCTCTCCAACATTGACCTTAGAAAATGGTGCGAGTTTTTGCGCATTCCCATCAAAGGTATTTTTAGCAGAAACTAACCGAAACCTCTGTTCCATTCCCCGTGCATTATAAACTTGGGTGATTTTGGAAGTTTGGGAACTCATTGGGTGTGTTGTTGGCGTTCCAAAAATGGAACATACGAGTATTTCGACTCATTTGGGCTTCCGCCACCTTTAGAATGGGAAAAGGAAATGTCAGTGCACGGAAACAAACATTTTTTCAGAAACGACAACCAAATTCAATGGGAAAAAGTGTGAGATGTGGTTATTACTGCCTTCTCTTTTTAAACGAAAGAAACAAAGGCACAAGTTTCGCCAACATTTTGAAAATGTTCACCGACGATGTCCTTCAAAACGAACGCATCGTAAAGAATTATTTTTCATAAGATATACAAAATGGAAGTGTACTGTGTGAAAGAAAAACGGCACACTCCAAATGTGAAAGGAAATGAAAAGGTTGTACTTACAAAGAACAATCGAAAACTCTTAAAGGCAAAATGCGCTAGTTGCGGAATAACAAAAACACGTTTTCTGCCGGGAAACTAGGCGAGCCCTCCCGAGCGGAGGACGGTAGTGTTCTTGGTAATATTGCTATGACGGTGGGGGATCTAGCTATTGAAACAAGGAATCCCGTTTCTTGCAAAAAAAGGGCTCGAGGCTGGACGTTATTACGCGTCTGAAGCTTTGTGAGACCCCAATCTGCAAAACAAAGCAATCAATTATACGCTAGACAAAACCCGCCCAGCTTTTCAAAAAGTTGGCAGTGAGATGTTCGATCAAATTTCAACCAAAGTTCGACCAAACAGACGCCACAAAACAGACAGACCGGATTTAGATGGGGCGGGGATTGACATTCATAAAGCGATTGGAAAACTCCCCAAACCAAAACGGGGTTGGACGTTACCGGGCCATTATTATACCGGGCCATATAATCCCCTTGAACAGCAGGTGAACTACAATCCAGAAACGGGTCAGATTCAGCAAATATATCAACAACCAACGAGGGCAACAGACGTGATCGCAATGAAACATGATGTGGATTATGGTGTTTGTTCCTACCGAAATGAAAAATACGGTGAATATGAAAAAAATTGCAAACACAAAGCGGACAAAAAATGGTAAAGGCTCTCGACGCAGTTTCGAAGAAACAAAGGCAGTGGGGATATATACGGTAGCAAGGAACACAATTAATTTGAAACAAAAGTTGGGGTTGGGTTTCAAACAGAAGTAGTGATGGCTCACCATTCATCAAACGCCTTTTTTGCGCGTCACCTGGCTGCAAAGGGTTTAGGAAGGTGACGAGAAATAGATTCCATAATTTCTTTTTTGCAGGGCTAGACTTCAGAAGGGACCATTTCAAAATAATTGTGCAGAAAGCCTGAATAGTTCACTGACTTGCCGGTTTTCGCCTGAAATTGAGCAATAACATTTCCCAGAAAAGAAATCTGGTTGAAAGAAAGCATTTCGTAAATTTTCCACTTCAGCCATTTCCGAAGAGCAATTTTTAAATGAGCAGAGGGAGCAGCAGATCTGCCGGGACTCACCTCTTGAAACTGATCATCATCATATTCAAACACTCTATGGCATTCTGGGCATTCACGACAGAACTCATTCATCACATTAACTAGGTGCACCTCGCATGAAGGACAATGATTAATCCTTGGCAGTTCATTAAACTTTTTTTCCACCATTTCTGAGGTCAGTTTGTAAAGGTCGTGCTCGACCGACTCCACACCTCGCAAGCAACCAAATGGGTCGTCCATTTTTTTATTGTGTGATATACAATGAGCGCGCAAAGTTTCAATAGGTTGTCAAAAATTTATTACAGCCCGCGAGGGAATTGGAAAGGATTTGCAGCGACCAAAAAATTAGCCCAAGCTGCGAAAGTCTCTGAAGATGTTGCTCAAAACTGGTTGGTGAAGCAAGCTCTTTGGCAGATTTACTTACCAGCGCCGCGGTACATTCCAAGACCGAAATTTGATGTGCCTGTTCCAAACAAAGTTCACCAAGCCGATCTTCTGTATCTCCCACACGATCGCCCACCACGCTCCCGTAAAACTTTTAAGTACGCTCTCACAGTGGTAGATGTGGCCTCTCGTTTCAAAGAGGTTGAACCGTTGTCAACAAAAGAGGCCAGGGAAGTCGCTGCTGCACTGGAACGGAATTATAGCCGGAGCCCTTTGAGTTGGCCAAAACTGCTTCAGGTAGATCCTGGTCGTGAGTTTATGGGCGCTGTAAATCAGCTGCTTTCGAAACATAATGTCGAGGTAAGACGCAGTCGTGTGGATATTCACCGTGATCAAGCTATCGTTGAAAGATTCAATCGCACCCTGGCTGAACGACTGTTTGGGCACCAATATGGGGTTGAAATGTGCCTCCCTGACGACGAAAGATCGACTGAATGGGTGGCGCGTTTGCCCGCTGTTATTTCAGCTTTGAATAAAGAAGTCACTCGATTGACCGCTCAGAACGAAAAAAGCTCCCTTCCGGTGTAAGTGTTCGCTATCTCTACCAACCCAGTGAACTTGAAGGTGGACGCCGAAGAGCAACCGACCTAATCTGGTCTCTGAAAGTTTACGAGATTGAAAAGATTATGATAAAACCGAATGCACCGGTTATCTATTATTTGTTTGACGGCCCAAAACGCTGGTTTGTCCGTGAATAGCTGTTGTTTGTCCCTCCCGATACACAGCTACCGCCAGCAATCTAAAAATGAAACTCAATCGGCTCTGTGTGAATGCCGTCCTCCAATACCCAACGTTTGTCGTAATATGCGCTCAACCCCAGCTTCTGCTGCTCGTATGTAACCATCCTCCCGTTGTTCATGCGAAAACCAATGTTCGTTGCCATGTCCTTGCTGCCATCCAACGCTGACTTGAAACGCTGCCACGTGATCTCGTTCTGTTTCTTTGACACCCCCTTCGTGCTGAACTTCTTTTTTTCGCCCTCCAGTTCCTCGGTGTAATAACACTTCGAGCAGAGCGCAATCATCCTGCTACCTTCGCATTCGAGTTTGAAGAGCCCAGGAGTGCGGCTGCTCCACTTGTCCCAAGCTAACCAGTCTTGCTTTTTTGCCTCAAAATTCTGTTTGCAGCTCCGGCCGAACAATGTCCTCAAGCCGCTCGGCAGAAATGGCCTTGTAGTTGCTGTCCGTGTCCATCTGGATCAGCTCGAAGTCTCTTCTGTCAAAATACCTGTCAAGAAAGTCATAATAAAATTCAAGCATTCGAAGCTTTGCGAGCTGGTAGACAGCGATTCCAATCTGGAACGGCCGTCTGATTGTGATCCGAGGCTTTCGGCTTTCCAGCTCGTACGCTTGCCCGACCTCGTCTAGATCACTGAAATAGGCGCTTCGCAAGGCTCTGTCAACGACCTTCTCGTCTTTGGTGTAGATCACGTTCGTTTGCCGCTCCAAAGCTTCGATGAGCTTCCCTTACCAGCTGTTTCCCAGTAGTTTGAACACCTCAGCTAACAGCGCCTTGCTCTTTTCAACGTCTCCTGTACGGCGAGCCTCTGTTACCTGCTCCACAAACCAATCGAAGACCTTGCCGGGGGTATAGTCGATCGTTCGATAGACAGCAGTGATCACCGCCCCGTGATCGACATACCAGCGTGGCAGAGGGGCGTACACCAGCAGCTTTTGGGCGGAAAGCACTCCCACTAACTGCTTTCCGTCCCCGCGGTTTCGCCCCGTGCGCTTCAGGTAGTCAAGCATTTGCTGCGGCACGGCTTCGACAGGCACCTTTTTGTTGTAGAAGAACGGGGAAATCTCCTCAAACTTTGGCCGCAGGGGCTCTGGGATCTCTATGTCAAGTTCAGCAAATCCAAACCAGGTCCCGTTTTGAGCCTTTGTGTTAGTTGCGGCGCAGCTCCAACAGTCCAGCCGTCCGTGTAGTGAACAACCCTTTTCTTCCCGCAGGGCATTTCCTCCAG
Source organism: Siderastrea siderea (assembly GCA_964030785.1). NCBI lineage: Eukaryota > Metazoa > Cnidaria > Anthozoa > Scleractinia > Rhizangiidae > Siderastrea > Siderastrea siderea. The sequence continues at coordinate 57,274,285 of OZ034970.1, read as the reverse complement.
CATCGTCGACAGGTAGAGGGCGTTGGCATCGTAACCAAGGATGCGCTGGCAAAGACGCGGTTCCGCTTTTTTCTGAAGTGACCTGATCTTCGTGACCCCGACTTCGTGGTACCGCGTGAACACGAGTCTCGGCCCCCCCGACAACAGCTCCTTTCAACATTTCGTATGCTTCTTTGCCGGGGCTGAAAAGCTCCGCGTCTCGGAGCAGGTAATGCAAGCTAACCCCCGGAATGCTGACCGCGTCCTTCAGGATGTCGATCCCCTTCTCAGTGTAGAAGGCTCCCATTCTTTCCAAGTCTCCCAAACCGGGGGCCACGTCGAGGTTGTTGTAATAGCGCAGCCAATCTGCCAAAGCGCGCATACCTTTTTGTTTGAAGAGGCGCTGACACCCCTCCCATTCATCCCGAGTGAGCACGTGGTCGCCCTTCAGGCGTGAGTACCACGCTGGATAGTCCGGCAACCCAGGGTGGTCGAGCTTTTCGGGGCTATCGAACCACTCGTATGGGAACCACGATTTCTCGGCTGTGCATCAATAAGCTTTCGTCCACTTTTCATAGCTGGTTCCCGGACCGAGGTAGTTGATGATGTTAAGAAAGCGAAATTCCTGAGTGAGCAGAAACATGATCTTGTTTCCGTTTTTCGCCACTCTGACTTTGCCGGTTGTGTCAGATAGGCGCTCTGCGAATGTTCTCTGATCAGGTTTAGATCGTATCGCCCAGAGTTGAACCCGAAAACTGGCACCTGGTCACACCATTCTTCGATTTTGATGCGCTGTGCTTTTGGAAGCATCTTCACGTCATCGGGCACGCACGCCGCTCGTACTTTGGTCCGGATGTTTTTCCCGCGGCGCTCCAGCTCTTCCATGAACTTGGGAACAAGCTCCGCTGGTTTTTTTTCACAGATGCGTGTGGGCTCACGATCGAGGGTGTCGCCGATGCTCACCGAGATTGGTATGTGTGCGTTCTCGATCGTGAACATGCCCGTCGGCTCTTTCCGCTAATTCTTATCACCGTACGCTTCGAAGTCGTGCAAGATCGCGTGTGGGAAGCTTTGCGTTTGGTGCCGTGGCAGCTCCACATCTATTTCCCCTACTTCACACGCCCATATCTCGATTACGTGGTAGCCAGCAGCTCAGAGCGCTTTTGTGCGTTTTACAGTTGCTTTAAACGGGTCTTCTCGTGTTTGGTCATTGTTGGCAATGATTTTATCACGATCGTTCGGGTAACATTTTCGGCATCCGTGCCAGTGACAGCCGTGGTATTGAAATACAGTCCTTGTTTTGGGGTCGTATCCGTCCACAGGGGCGCGCTCAATAAACCGCTCGCCGCCGTGCCCGCATGCCGCGTGGTGAACGTGAATTTTCCGCCGCTCGGCTTCTCGTTCAAGCCACCGAAGTGATTCTTGGGAAGCACAATGTTTTGGGTAGATGGCCTTCTCGAAAGCAATCTGCGGTGCTTCGACTCTTTCGGCCGGGCAATCAATCACCGTCTTCCCTTGGGCGCACCTTTCGGTATGCCGTTGAAGGTTGCAAGCTTGAGTGAATCTTGCACGGCAATGATCACATGCATACGTTCTTGCAAGCTTCCAAATATCCTTGATGACGAACGCGGGCCCCTCGTAAATTCCGATTGTCAAAATGTTCGTCAACTTGGCTGGCGGGTTTCGTCTAAGGTGCCATACCACTTCACCCTCCACGTGCACAGGCTCATAGACACAGACACGGAGCCAATCTGAGAAAGCTGCTCCCTGATTCAGTTGCCTTTCAACCCGATCAAGTTCATCGAGCGATGTTTTCGGGCTGTCGTTTGGAGCGGCTCTGAGTTTAAAGAAACCCTTAGCAAGCTCTCGTACTGCTGTTGTGCTTCGATCTGGTCTTGCTTGGCGATGTACTTCAATGCAGCGCCAGAGACACAAGTTGTCCTGGTAGGTGTCCAGTGTTACCATTGGCCCCGCACACCCACCCGCAAGGTTACACAGCCAGTCTGGCCAGGGGGCCTGTGCCCAACAATGGCTGACGGTCGACTACGACCCTTACATCAACATCAGAATAACCCCTAAACACCCATTTTGTGTTTGGTCTTTCGATGTTATCAATGTTCAGGCGCGCCTCCTCCTTTTCTCTCAACCAATTTTCTGCTTCACTATATCTGTTTATCCAAGGTGAACCTCCTGAGTTTTTATAAAATAGGAGAATAGTCCCGTCTTCGATGTTTTCCAACCAATAAGAATAGTAGTGGCGCAAGTAGGCTGCTGTTTTGACCTTCTCCCTTATCTTTCCCATAAAATGTTCTGTAAGGTTATTTTCAAGTCCTTGACTTTTTCTCCAGATGATGAAACGACGACCTTCTCTTTCTTCCCCTTCCTCTTTCTCATCTTTTTGAAGCATCTTTTTTGAATTGGATCAAACTCTTTCAATATTGCCCGCCTTTTTATTTCCTTTTTCTTCCTTGGAGGCGTGATTGGTTTATTTTTTCCTGGAAGAAGCGGTTTCGATAACCGTTCCTTCACTCGTTGAGGAACTGGTTCATCCAAAATGTTCTGAACAACCTCGCGGAGAGGCCCCGCTGCCAGTGCGTTTTCCGCTAGCAATTGCATAATACACTGCTCATCTTCCGGCGACATTTCCGCAAGAAGTTTTTGTAAAAATTCTTCAGCGGCTTGTTGGGAAATGTTTTCCATCTTGCAAAATATATATATACAGTTGTGCAGATATTTCTTCAATTGGAAAAAATATATATTTATGCGTCGCTCAGAGGCCACACACCAAATGTTCTCGTTTTTGAATAATTTCTTCAATTGGGAAATATTTATATTCAATAGCTGACGTGACTTCAATACCGTGACACATCCGCGCTGGCACTGCCTCCCCCCATCCTGCTTACTTCGCTTTGTGCGCTGGGTGGTTTAAAAGAGGTGGTTGTTTGCCGGTATTTGTCGACGGGACCATCAATACACAATCAACTGAAGTAGTATAACCGAAATTAAATGAATACTGGCAATAAGGAACATAATATATACCGTCCAGAGGGGACCGAATCCGAGCCAAAGGCCAGGATGAGTGTCCCCTCTGGACGATATATATATGATGAAACATTGCCCATATTCATTTAATTCCGGTTATACTACTGCAGTGCTTAGAGAAGTTGAAGGAGTCACCGGATATGTTGACGATATCTTGACAAAGTGTGCAGACTCCAAGGATCATGATATGAATGTACTTAAACTGCTTGAGACGGCAAGGATAAATGGAATTTACTTCAATCCGAAGAAACTGCAGTTTAAGACCGCCAAGTGCGATTTCTTTGGACAGACGCTGACACCAGAAGGCATGAAGATTGATGACAGGAAGGTGGAAGCCATAAAGCAGATGCACGCACCTAAAGACAAGAAAAGTCTTCAGAGTTTCCAGGGCATGGTTAACTATTTGAAGTGCTATTCAGTTGAGCTGACAAAACTCTCTAAACCGCTCAAGCCACTTCTACGAAAAGATACTGAGTGGAGTTTGGGACTCCAGTCATCAAGAGGCTTTTGATGCAATCAAAGAAGAGCTCACCAAGACTCCAGTACTCGCGTACTTCAACCCAAAGGCTGAACATGTCATTCAGACAGATGCCTCCTTGAAAGGATTGGGTGCAGTACTCCGTCAAGAAGGAAGACCTACGTTTCAAGAACTCTCACTCCTGCTGAAGAACGCTATTCAAACATTGAGAGAGAACTTTTAGGAGTAGTATTCGCCATGGAGAGGCTTGACAACTATGTTTATGGTGGGCCAGTTCGAGTTCAAACCGATCACAAACCATTGGAGACGATTTGGAAAAAGTGCATTGTCACAGCAAGCCCAAAACTTGAAAGGCTACTTCTGAGACTTGCAAGGTACAAGATCCAGTTAGAGTACATCCCTGGAAAGGACAACTCGATTGCAGACCCATTGAGTAGAGTTAATCCACTTATCCCTAAGGCTCAAGATGATAAGCAGATAGATGTGATCCCAGTGCATCAAATTACTGGAACTGTGCCGGCAACGGACAACCGACTCAACAGATCCAGAATTGCTACCACAGCAGACCCAGCCTTGAATCAATTAAGACATTACATCTTCCATGGTTGGCCACTTCAAAAGCAGCAACTTCCAGAGCAAGTGCAGCACTGCTGGAATTACTGTGAGGAGGTTGCAGTTGAAGACGGTCTGATATTCAAGGCTTATCTTCTAGTGATTCCAGCATCACAGAGAGCAGAATATTTGAAAGACCTTCATGCAGGTCACTTGGGGCAGGAGAAAACTCTGCTAAGAGCACGTGAGACAGTGTTTTGGCCAGGAATCTCAGATGATATAAGATGTGCAGTCAAAGCGTGTGACATGTGCCAGAAACACAAGCCAGCTCTACAGAAGCAACTCCTCCTATCACACGATGTACCTAATATGCCGTGGGTCAAGCTTGGACTCGGCATATTTGAACATTGTTCTCACCACTACCTACTAGTCGCAGATTACTTCAGCAGATTTCCCGTTGTGAAGAAGCTGACAAACCAGACAGCAAGTCACGTAATCAGTCTACTCAAGACTATATTTGGAGAATGCAGTATACCAGCAACAGTATATGCAGATCAAGGGACTCAATTCATGACCAAAGAGTTCAAAGAAGTTGCGCTCCAGTACCGATTTCAAGTACAGTACTCAAGCCCGAGGTATCCTCAATCGAATGGTTTCATTGAAGCCAGGTTAAATAGGTGAAGAGCATCATGGAGAAGGCAGAGGAGTCAGGATCTGATCCATATCTTGCAATACTGATATATCGAGCTACACCAGTCAGGCCAGGTCAATTAAGCCCAGCAGAGTTGCTCACTCAGCGCAAACACAGAGCCCTACTGCCAATCCATCAGTTTCTTCATCCCATTCTAGAGATCAGCAGGGAAGCCCAGGCAGCACAGAAACAAGCTCACGCTGATCACTATAATCGGACAGCCGAGGATCTCCAGGGTCTACAGCAATTCCAGAGTGTTCGTGTCCAGGTGGATCCAAAACAACCAACTTGGCAGAAAGCCACAGTGATCCAACAACCAACCAACAATTCACCTGAGAGTTATCTAGTACAGACTAAATCTGGTGCGAAGTATGTCAGAAATCGTCGCCACATACGTCCAGCGATCCAGAATCACCTACGAGATTCAAGTCAGACATCAGTCGCTCCAGCCAAGTCAATGTCATCAACACCACTCAGCCCAGTCAAGCATCCCAGTTCAACTCCAGTGGATACCCCTAACCAGTCCTTACCTACGCAGTGTGTGCCAGGCCGCACCCCTCCCAGCATTGGAGCATGTCGACCACGACAGCGTTGGAGCTTGTCGACCACCTAAGAAAATGATTGAAGATATCTAGAGACTCTAGCGAATCTAAGGCTTTAAGTTTATTTTGTAGGAAGTTTTCTTGTTGTATGCATTCCTCAGTTACAGCTTATCAGATATATTCAAACTAGGAGATCGTAACCTTTAAAGAAAGGGGGAAGTTGTAATACGAGATTACGTGTCTTTTCTTTCTCGATCGTTAATGGACTCGCATTGTCTTAGTGTGAATACGCAACATTCTAGAACGCTATTATTTTCCTTCTAAATGCATGTGAAATGATTCATTATAAAATATGTGTGAAAACTTGTAAAATAATTATCAGGGGTATTCAAATAGGTCACGTTTATATCTTGTGAGTTTGTTCGCTACCTGAAGCTGAAAGGACGTCAAATAAATACGCGCTAAAGTACAGTTGCCTCGTCGAGTCGTTCTATATCCTCGATAGATTTTCTACACAATTACGATCAAGGAACACGTGTGGAAACAGTTGCAGTTTCCGCCCGAAATTGCGTCACGTTCACGTCCAAGTACAGTCAAAACTCTCGTAAGTGACCACCTCGAGAATTCAGAAAAGTGGTTGCAACTATAGAGCTGGTCGCTCACGAGAATGGGCTGTCGTAGGTAACCACGTGATGAAGCTATTGACGGTGGTCGCTTACGAGAGCTTTAACCACAAAGCTAGGGGTATGTAAATGGTTATTAACCCTTTTTCACCTAACTTGTTTTGTTTTCTGTCATAATAACTCAACAAAATTTGAGAAGGATTTCAACAGAGACAGTTGCTTACCCATTTAACCACCCGATTTGGCTTTTTTGCTCCACCAGCAGTCGAACTTTGGCTCCTGTAAATCGTAACAGCAATATCACGCTTTCATGGCTAGCATTTCGATTGGCTTAGACACGAACGTACAATACTGGCTAAAAATAAGGAATTTAGAACTCTCTCAAATCGTAGATCACTGATTCGTGAGGTTATATCGTGCCTGAAAATTCCTTATTTTTGAGTGAAATACTGCAAAAAGCAGAAGTACCCAACGACTGTTTCAGGGAAAATCAATCGTACGGTGTACTAAACATCATCTGAGTGCCTGCGTCAGTCTTGTTTAACATTTAATTTCCAGGGGAAAATACTCGCCCTTTACTACCAGCGAGCAGGACTTCTAATAAATAAAAATTCCAGCCAGCATAAATTTTGAGGTTTGTCAACGAGACAGCAGAACTTAAATCGCAACCCCCCCCCCCCCCCTTCCACATACACACACACACACGTACGTGACATACCTAAACCGCGCGTCGACGAAGGACTTTGTGAAAGTCTATGACAGAAGCAACATGTGGTTTTTCTCTATGTGATCCTTTGGGGTACCTCTTTTATCTTCAATTTATAGTTTACCTTTTCTCCATTACTCTGTTTTTTCCATTTAACCAATTAACATCTAAAACGTGGACTAAATATATTGTCTTTTGCTATGGCTACTCCTCATTTTGTCTCTTACTGAACTGATTTTCTTTCACTTTCCTTCTCGTGCTAACTCTGAAGGTATGGCGACGTGAAGAACGTGTTTATCTCCGCTCGCACAAAATTCGCTATTTCTTCAAAGTCAATGGCGGAATCTTTGCTAAAATACGTAACAAAAAGAAGGAACCGATCCTCCGACAGCTCGACGGATGGAAAAGTGGATTCTCCAGCAATGAAAAAAGTAAAAAGCACAAGCGATCCCGAGTCTTCGCCGCCGCGCGATGAACATGGCGAACATAACGAGGACAGCGACCTTGTGCTGACCGCGCTCGAACAAACGGACGATCTTAGTGGAACTCTAAAGTGCATCTTAGAAAAGCTCAAGAAGCTGGATACCATTGAATGCACCGTTAAAAAAATTGAAGGCAGCTTAGACAAACTAGAAGAAAGAACAGCAAAACTTGAAGAGCTTGAGAAGACGGCCAGAGAAGACATCGATAACCTAAAGATAAACCACATGCTTGTTGAAAGGAAACAAGATGACGCCAAAATGGCCTTAGACAAAAGGATCAATGGCATTGGAGGAAAAATAGCCGACTTAAAAGTCAAAGAGGGAGAAATTGACCAAACTTTAAAAGACCTCAACACGAAAGATTTATACTAAGAAGCTTACTCAAGGCGCGAGAATATAAAATTTAACAACATCCCTGAATCTCCTTCGCCGAGAAATGGTTTAGAAGACACGGAAGCAGTGCTTAGATCCTTCCTGGAAAAGCAGCTGGGCTATCATAATGCAAGTTCTGTTGAGATTCAAAGAGTTCACCGACTGGGGAGAAAGAAAGAAGATGGAGGAGTGAGGCCAATTCTTGCCAGATTCCTTCGCTTCAAAGATTGCGAGAAAATTTTCGCTCTTGGCTTGCGTCTCAGAGATACGAACTTCCAGATGTTTAAGGATCTCCCTCAAGAATTGGTGACAAGAAGACGTGCACAAATGGATACCTTCAAAAAGGCTAAACGAAACAATATTCCCGTATCCTTTGGCAAATCACAACCGGACAAACTATATGTAAGAGGTAAACTTTGGTCAGTTGGCCAGGTGCTGGACATCTAATGGAGCAAACTCCTCGTAAACCCTTTCTTTGTCCTTTTAGTCCTTGCTCTTTACCACCCTTGAGCTAAAACTTTTTTTTTCGCCAATTTTAACAAGGATATTGTAGAATTTTGCGAGCGGAGAGGGCTGCTGAAGAACACCGCAAAACCAAAAGCTCACTCTTAAACTAATTGCGTGTTTAACCTTTCTTAATTGTTGATTGTTTTTGCTCTGTATATTAGCTTTTTCTTCCTTGCCTTCAACGTTTTTTTTGCTCGTACGCTATGTGTAGCTTAAGTTTTTATTTATATCCCATTTGCAATTTTTTTGTTATTTATTTATTTTTTTCTGCAGCAAAGTTAATTTTGTCTTTCAATGGTTATATGTTAATGTCAAACCATGAATCTTAAAATAGCATCGCTTAACGTCAGGGGAATAGGAAATAACGCTAAAAGAAAAGAGGTGTTTAATTGGCTGAGATCAAAAAATTTTTCAGTATACATGCTGCAAGACGTCCATTGTTCCGCTAACACAACAGACATATGGACTTGTGAATGGGGTTACAAAGCGCTGTTCAGTTGCTGCGCGAGTAACAAAGCAGGGGTTAGTATTCTCTTCAACAATAACTTTAATCTAAACATTTTTAAAATTCTCCAAGACCCAGATAGTCGATTTATTATATGCGATATCGAAGCAGATGGAAAAAGGTTGACCTTGGCCAACATCTACGCTCCTAATGACGACGATTCCGATTTCTTTCACTCTTTTTTTGATCATCTTTCCAATTTTAAATGCGACGAAGTCATAATTGGAGGTGATTTTAATTTAGTACTAGATATTGAAAAAGATAAAAAGAATGGTATAGCCAGAACACACCAAAATGCTCTAAAGGTAGTACAACATGCGATGGAAGACCTTGAATTATGTGATATCTGGAGAATATTTAATCCGGATACCAAACGGTTTACCTGGCGACAGAGACAGGCAGAAATTCAATGTAGACTTGACTTCTTCTTGGTAAGCCAAACTACGATTTGCAACTGCTCCGATGCGGATATCTTTCCAGGATTTAAAACGGACCACTCTATGATAACACTCAACCTATCCTTACATTCAAACCCAAGGGGGAATGGTTTCTGGAAACTAAATACGTCCCTCCTAACCGATACAACCTTTGTGGAGAAAATAAAAGAAACGATGCAAGAAACGGCTACTGAATACAAAAATGATGAACTCGTCAACCCTGGGCTTCTGTGGGAGATGATAAAATTAAAAGTGCGTCAACAATCAATCGCTTATTCGGCATCTATAAAAAGAGCGAAAAAAAGAAAAGAGGACGAATTAGAAACAGATCGATAGCGCAACCGGCCCTGATTCCTTGAACCAAAATGCAAATGAGAGAATGAAGGCCCTAAAAGAGGAACTTGAAAAAATCATTGAACATCGAACCAAAGGAGCCATTCTTCGGTCAAAGTCAAAGTGGTATAACGAAGGTGAAAAGAACACAAAATACTTCCTCAGCCTGGAAAAGAGACACTTTAAACAAGGAACGATAAGCCAATTAAAACTGGACGATAATACTCTTGTCACTTCAGACAAGGAAATTTTATCAGAATGTGAATCCTTTTACAAAAATCTCTATGCTTCGAAAATAGAAAAATCCTCTCAATCCAATTTTTTCCAGCAAGAAAACGAAACTTCCTTAAGCTTTATGGATCAACAGGCTTGCGACGCTATCTTAACCGAAAAAGAATGCGCGGAAGCCTTAAAATGTATGGGTTTAGAAAAAACACCTGGCACCGACGGTCTTCCAGCTGAATTTTATAAATTATTCTGGAATGACATTTCTACTTATTTACTCTCCGCCCTCAACTTTGCCTTCGAGTCCGGCTGCCTATCCATCTCTCAAAGGCGCGGAATCATTAAACTTATTCCAGAAAAGACACAGAACCTTTTTTTATTAAAAATTGGCGTCCTATAACTCTGCTCAACACGGATTACAAAATCGCAGCAAAGGCCATTGCAAACCGTCTAAAGTCCGTAATTCCAAAACTTATAAATAATGATCAGACAGGCTTTATAAAAGGAAGGTTCATTGGTGAAAACATACGACTTATTGATGGCATCATCCAATACGCTGCACAACATAATGTCCCAGGTCTCCTGCTTTTTATAGATTTTGAAAAAGCCTTCGATTCACTTGAATGGCCTTTCATCCTTGATACTTTGCGTTTCTTCGGTTTTGGTCCGTCAATCATTAAGTGGATCAAGACCTTTTACTGCAAAATTGAAAGCTGTATTCTTAACAATGGCTGGTCAAGTAACTCCTTCCAGCCTCAAAGAGATGTTAGGCAGGGCTGTCCCCTTTCGCCATATTTATTTATTCTGGCAGCGGAGATGTTGGCCAAGACAATCCGGAGTAACAGGAGAACAAAAGGTATCTATGTAGATAAAAACGAAGTTAAGATAAGCCAATACGCGGATGATACTACTCTTATCTTAGACGGGTCAAGGGAGTCCCTTGTCGCAGCCCTACAAACTTTAGAAGATTTCAGCAAGATCTCCGGCCTCAGGCTCAATGATAGTAAAAAGGAAGCTCTTTGGATCGGCTCTAAGACTGGGCAAGAAAAAATCTATTTACCAGGAAAGGACTTAAAATGGCCAAAGTGCAAGGTAAAACCACTTGGTCTATGGCTGTCAACCGAGCCAGACCTGGCGATGATATTAAATTATAAAGAAAAAACTGTAAAAATTAGAAAGCTATTAAGTTGCTGGCAATACCGTAGGCTTTCGCTGCTAGGAAAAATCACCGTAGTTAAGACACTGGCCGCATCACAGTTGGTTTATTTGTTAGCGCCGCTGCATTCTAACCACCATGCTATAAAAGAAATAAACGACATGTTCTACCATTTCCTATGGAATGGCAAAGGTGACAAAATAAAGAGAAAAGTTATGATCAACGATCCCAGAAATGGAGGTCTGAAAATGATTGATCTCTGCTCTTTTAACAAATCTCTCAAAACAACTTGGGTAAAAAAGTACTTGGAAACTCCTCTTCGATATGGAACTCAAGAACTATGGCTCTTCCGGGGTAACCTTAACGTTAATGACACAAAGAAAATGATAAAGGTCACGGATCCCTTCCTTAAAGAAATATTAGAATACTGGGCCGAAACCAATTTTGAGCGCCAAGTAACTTCTGAAATCAATTTTCGCGAACAGGGTTTATGGTTCAACTCTTTAATAAGGGTTGATAACAAGCCAATTTTTTTAAGGATTGGCTTGAAAAAGGTATAACAAAAGTTAAACACCTTCAAAGGACGGAAAACAACGGATTTCTGTCCCTTAATGCTCTTGCGTCAAAGAATGGCATAAAATTACGTCCTCTTAGTTTCTATGGCTTATTATCAGCTGTAAAGTCCCTTCGAAAAACCGCTACCGGAGCTGCTGAGATTAGAGGAGGCAACTCTGAAACACTCTGCGAGAAGCTTATAAAAGTCAAAGACCAGGCCCGATAATTTACAAAAAGCTAATCAGTACAAAAGGTCTAACCCCGAGCAACAGCCAAAACAAATGGTTTCAGGATTGCAATTTTCTAGATGAAAAAACTACTTTCAACTGGGAACAAGCGTACCTCATGGCTCCAAGTTGTACTAAAAGCACCAAACTGATCGAGTTCCAGTTTAAACTTCTGCATAGATGCATACCACTAACAGTTTCTTTTTAAAATAGGAAGAAAGGATAACGAAAATTGCACTTTTTGTCACAGTGCCTCAGAGTCATTAATCCACCTTTTTTGGTCATGTCACGTTACATCCTCCTTTTGGAAAAGAGTGACTGACTGGCTTCAGGACAACCTCTCGATAACAGGCGAATTCACTCTATTGAATACAACAGCTTTGGGCCTGAGGCCGGATCCTCATTCTAAATATTCACTTCAATTAAACTATATCTTGTTGCTAGCGCAGTATCATATATGACAAGCCAGATTAGAGGAAATCTCACCAAATTTCACATCTTTTCTACGTCTTGTTAAATCAAGATATGTATTAGAGACAAAAGCGGGTGACACAAAAAAATGGATTCCTTTTGCAGAATGTTTATAAAGAGTTTATCTCCTGTCCCCCTGACTGAAGGACTGTTATTTTTTTTAGCAAACCTGTAAACACCCTTGTACTCATATATAGAAAATATTGTTTAAGTATATTTTGTATATGTATGTGTAACTATGGCAAACCCAAATAACTTTCAAATGTTACTTCCCCTCCCCTCGACTGACTAACATTTTGTAATTTTGGTAATGCACCTAAACCATTGCAATTAGGATCACTTACTTTTTACTCTGCTGTATTATTTAGTTACGTGCTTTAGTGTTTGTACTGTATGCGTTGTTTTCTTTTTTGTGCTTACAAGTAATTAATAAAAATTAAAATAAAAAATAAAAAAATAAAAAATAAAAATAATAAAAAAACTCTGAAGTTAACTTCTTTATCGCCCAAGCAACTAGATGTTAGAATTCACAGTTTCGTTTTACTAGCTCGTTGAAGATTTCGAGTGATCACTCTGATTACAGTTACTTTTGTGCATCACCACCCTTTGCATTTTTCTAGAGCCACTTTTCAAAACCTTTTCAGCTTGGTGTCTTGTGGCAAATAACATCTTTAATGCGTACTTTTGTACATTAACTGAGACTAGCACCCAGACCCAAAGTGAGTAGCACAGAGGCATAATTGAACATAACAAACACTTGAAAGCTTAAATTCATTGTCCTTGAGCATTACACTGTTGGAAAACCTGAAACTACTTCATTGTTTGTTACACTGAAAATGACTGTAACACAATAACAAGGAGCTCGAGAAATGCCATAAACTCCAACTTGCGTTGCAAATGTTTTCTTTTTAACTGCTCTGTCCTTTTTATGCTTGTGTGGCGTTATAGTGTCTGGTGTTTCAAATGTTTCTTTTACCAATGCACGGACGTTCTCTCTATCAGTAGAGAGGAAGTAACTTTTCCTTTGAGAATGCATTGGAAGCATATGTTTCTTTACAATACGTTACATGACACGGTCCATTCTTCTTTCAGATGACATTCTCATTGTCCTTTCATAGATGCTATTGGTACCTCTGTTGCTGCCTTACTTCCTGATCGTTTCCTTTTGTCAAAACGCTATCTCTCGGAAAGAGGATCCCAAGTGGTTGTTTTCGGTGTTGGGTTATCTCTTCTTTGTTTCTTCTCCTTGGCTGACGTGAGACATCCTTACTTTCTTCTTTCTTGGAAAAAATGGCATTTTCCTTTTCGAAACACTTGCTATATAGTATGCGAGGTCACATATATGACGTTATTTTGACGTGGCAGGTAGTGATTGGTTTCTTACACCTAGATGGATATGATTGGTCAGTCGCAAATTTCAAGCCAATTAGAAACCGAGTTCATAATCAGGCTCACAGTCAAGGACAACATTTTCAGCCTATCTGTTGCCGAGTATGTTTCTATCTTCTTTTCCGTTACACCGTTGGAAATGATGTAATTATTTCATTGTTTGTTACACTGAAAATGACTGTAACACAATAACAAGGAGCTCGAGAAATGCCATGAACTCCAACTTGCGTTGCAAATGTTTTCTTTTTAACTGCTCTGTCCTTTTTATGCTTGTGTGGCGTAATAGTGTCTGGTGTTTCAAATGTTTCTTTTACCAACGCACGGACGTTCTCTCTATCAGTAGAGAGGAAGTAACTTTTCCTTTGAGAATGCATTGGAAGCATATGTTTCTTTACAACACGTTCCATGACATGGTCCATTTTTCTGTCTCGTTGTCCTTTCGTAGATGCTATTGGTACCTCTCTTACTGTCTTACTTCCTGATCGTTTCCTTTTGTCAAAACGCTCTTTCTGTTGGAAAGAGGATCTCAAGTGGTTGTTTTCGATGTTGGGTTCTCTCTTCTTTGTTTCTTCTCCTCGACTGACGTGCGACATCCTTACTTTCTTCTTTCTTGGAAAAAATGGCATTTTCTTCATCGAAACACTGCTTATATAGTATGTGAGGTCACATTGGTGACGTCATTTTGACGTGGCCGGTAGTGATTGGCTTCTCTACACTTAAATCGATATGACTGGTCAGTTGCAAATTTTAAGCCAATCAGAAACCGAGTTCAAAATTAGACTCACAGTGAAGGACAAAGTTTTTAGGCAATCAGAGGCCGAGTTCGTTTCTATTCAGACAACCTTTACTCTAGCCAGGTGGTTGAAGATTCTAACTGATCACTCTGAAAGCAGTTTATTTTGTGTATCATAGCCCTTTGCTTGTTCAAGAAAATGTTCTAAGAACTTGTTCCACAGTCACTTTTACACAGCCTTTCAGCTTCACGTCTTGCACCAAAACATGTGATGATTCCTTCAATACCTACTTTTGTACACACTCTTCATGTCTTCGAAGAAACGTTTTGATAACTTTCTCCCGAGCCACTTCTGTATATTCTTTCCGTTTGATGTCTTGAAATGAGTGAGATGATGTTCGCAGTTTGTAAGAAAGTTAATAAATTGCTTTTTTGTAGCAAGACAGAAGTTTTCAAGGAAGAAAGGACCTAAAGCTGTTTGTTTTGTGTCGCACGGTAACTCCTTCCTCTATTAAAAGGTGTCTTTTTTGGATTGGAACACTTGTTGAACAACTGTGGTCACCTTTTATCCGCATTTCAAATGTAACTCTCACCTATTTGGCAAAGCCTACTTACGAACTCCTCTTCCAAAACTTTGTTTTATAATTCTGTTTCGTAAGTCTAAGCTACAACTCTAGTGTATAGCCCTGCTCCACAACTCAGTTCCCCAACTTTGCTTCCCATCTCTGCATCAAAATTCTGTTCATTAACTCGGTTCCACAACTCTGCTCCCCGAGAATATCTCCTACCCTGTTCTAAAACACTTTCTTGCAACTGTGTTCACATTTCTGTTCCACAACTCAACACCTTTACACAACTATCTTTTCCAACTCTGCTCGCCAACTCTATTCCATATCTCTGTTCTACAGCTCTTTTGCTCACCTCTGTTTCCCAAATCTGTTGTCCTTCGTTGCCCTTACGACTGTTTCTCAACTTTCCTTAAAAATTCCTTTCCACAACCCAGTCCGTTCACCAACTCCGTTGCCGTTAATATTTTGTGACAGAAAGAGTGTTGTTGAAGTGGTTGCAAAGGTTGCAAAATGTCTTTCCCAGTATTTTGTAAACCGAAAAAGTGTTGGTGACAGTGGTTGCAAAGGTTGCAAGAGGGGTATGTCAATATCTTGTGACAAAAAGTGTTGTTTGAAGTGGTTGCAAAGGTTGCTTGATGTCTATCCCAGTATTTTGTAAACTGAAAGAGTGTTGGTAACAGTGGTTGCAAATGTTGCAAGAGGGATATGTCAATATTTTGTGACAGAAAACAGTGTTGTTTGAAGTGGTTGCAAAGGTTGCAAGAGGGCTATGTCAATATTTTGTGACAGAAAGAGTGTTGTTTGAAGTGGTTGCAAAGGTTGCAAGATTTCTATCCCAGTATTTTGTAAACTAGAAAGAGTGTTGGTGACAGTAGTTGCAAAGGTTGCAAGAGGGCTATGTTAATATTTTGTGACAGAAAGAGTGTTGTTGAAGTGCTTGCAAAGGTTGCAAGATGTCTTTCCTAGTATTTTGTAAACTGAAAGAGTGTTGGCGACAGTGGTTGCAAAGGTTGCAAGAGGGATATGTTAACATTTTGTGACAGAAACAGTGTTGTATGAAGTGGTTGCAGAGGTTGCAAGAGGGATATGTCAATATTTTGTAACAGAAAGAGTTTTGTTTGACGTGGTTGCAAAGGTTGCAAGAGGGATATGTCAATATTTTGTGACAGAAAATAGTGTTGTTTGAAGTGGTTGCAAAGGTTGCAAGAGGGATATGTCCATATCTTGTGACAGAGAGAGTGTTGTTTGAAGTGGTTGCAAAGGTTGCAAGATGTCTATCCCAGTATTTTGTAAACTAAAAGAGTGTTGGTCACAGTGGTTGCAAATGTTGCAAGAGGGATATGTCCATATTTTGTGACAGAGTGTTGTTTGAAGTGGTTGCAAAGGTTGCAAGATGTCTATCCCAGTATTTTGTAAACTAAAAGAGTGTTGGAGACAGTGGTTGCAAATGTTGCAAGAGGGCTATGTTAATATTTTGTGACAGAAAGAGTATTGTTGAGGTGGTTGCAAAGGTTGCAAGATGTCTATCCCAGTATTTTGTAAACTGAAAGAGTGTTGGCGACAGCGGTTGCAAAGGTTGCAAGAGGGGTATGTCAATATTTTATGACAGAAAGAGGGTTGTTTGACGTGGTTGCAAAGGTTGCAAGATGTCTATCCCAGTATTTTGTAAACTGAAAGAGTGTTGGTGACAGTGGTTGCAAAGGTTGCAAGAGGGGTATGTCAATATTTTCTGACAGAAAGAGTGTTGTTTGACGTAGTTGCAAAGGTTGCAAGATGTCTATCCCAGTATTAGTTGTAAACTGAAAGTGTTGGTGACAGTGGTTGCAAAGGTTGCAAGAGGAATATGTGAATATTTTGTGACGGAAAGAGAGTTGTTGAAGTGGTTTCAAAGGTTGCAAGATGTCTATCCCAGTATTTTGTAAACTGAAAGAGTTTTGGTGACAGTGGTTGCAAAGGTTGCAAGAGGGCTATGTCAATATTTTGTGACCGAAAGAGTGTTGTTTAAGGTAATTGCAAAGGTTGCAAGGCGTCTATTCCAGTATTTTGTAAACAGAGAGTGTTGGTGATTGTGGTTGTAAAGGTTGCAAGAGGGATACCTTAATATTTTCTCACAGAACGAGTGTTGTTAAGTGGTTGCAAAGGTTGCAAGATGACTATCCCAGTACTTTGTAATGAGAGAGTGCTGGTGGCAGTGGTTGTGTTAGGTGTAGACATTGATAATTGTAACTGAAAATGTAACAGCCTGCATCTGGGACAGTTTCACACGAGTGAAGAACGTTCGCAAAACGCAGTGAAATCGATTGTATGAGTTTTGTTCAGCGACAAATACCATCGGTTTGAAATGCTGTGCTTATTGTGGTTTAATGGGACACGGTTAACAATTTGGCGACCCTGCCAGGACGAACTGTGGCTCACAAACTGAAAGGACAATTCCTGGTGTTATGGGAAGCAGATTTCGTGGATTTTGAGCGAGGAATTCAAGCGAGTGGATCCGGCGATCGATGCGATATGGCGTAAAGTTAAAAGGGATTTGAGCTGATTTGCGGTCAGATGCCAACGGTAAGAGTACAGCAGTTCAGTCACAGTGGTAGATAAGCTAACCGCGCCGTAAAGTCGATGAAACGGATAAATTGACGAGTTTAATTTGTGTATTCACCACTTCTGTTTTGAAAATCGCCGAACCGTACGACTGTTTTGCAACTGCAACTGCGGGTGGAGGCGCGATTGCTTGATCAAGATGAGGGCCGCCTAGCCGAAATGATGGGAATACTAGCAACCGAAGACGACGTAACGGGGAGAACCAAAGTGCAGCTGATCAAAATTATCAGAAAGGAGTTAGATAGTGTGAAATGGAAAGCGATGAAAAGACTGCACAGACATGCCTACGTAAAGGGAACTGCTACCTCGCTCGAACAAGTGGGTGAATTGAATGAAGACAGCAATGCCCAAGTCAACGGCACTGCAGCGTGGTCTTCTGGAAGTGGCGGTGATGAAGAAGAATGATGATTTACATCACTTAACGTCACGCTTTAGAGCAAAAGTGAATTTTCCAACAAAACTCTTGGCATATTTGCTTGTGTTCCAGTTGAAGTTGGATTGAAAAGTTATTTTGTTAAAGTTGTTCAATGCCTAGAGATTATACAAAGTTATGAAGATTTATTTTGGATACGTACTTTTTGATACCTTTGTTGACCTGCACCAAGCTGTGTTAATGTGGAGCCTTGTGTTACAACATTGTTATTCATTGAAAGAGAGTTCTTCTGAATACGTGTTGACACCAAGTGCTTTCTACTGAATCTGTGTGTTCTGTGTTGTGTATTGAAAGCGTTATGGAGTATAAGACAGACTCATGCTGTACTCCGCATCTTACTTGGGGTGCAAGTTTACCAGCCGTTCAACAGTTCCAGTTACTTACATACCCACCTGTGTATCCAGTGACCTTTGGTTACCCAGGAACGTACTTGCAGTATCCACCACTGCCTCAACCTGTCTTCCAGCCAGTTAACCAGTACCCTACACACCAACCTGTTGTGTATCAACCAAGGAGCGATCTGATGTAAACACCTGTAACCATGAACTCTGGGCATGTACCCGGGCTCAGCTATGTGTACTAAAAGAACTCAGTGAATTAATTTGTTTTGCAAAAAAAAAATGCACTTAGATTGCCGTTTGATTCCGCGTGTTAAGGTTGATTTCCACTTTTGCGTAAATTTTACGTGCGTACGGGCCCTGAATTAAACTGGCTTTATGTGGGTAAATAAAATTAGAGACGATGTATGAACGGCTTACGTAAACGTAAAAAGTTGAAAGTTCTCAACTTTTTACGTTTTCGTAAGCCGTTCATACATCGGCTCTAATTTTATTTCCGCACGTAAAGCCAGTTAAATTCACGCCCGTACCCACGTAAAATTTACGCAACAGTGGAAATCAACCTTTAGGAATGAGACTTTGAATGATATAGAGTGTATCCTATGGACAGGAGATGTTACCGTAAAAGTGAGCTGCTGCAGCCTTTTAAAGGAGAGTAACAAGTCAGGATCCTGCCAAATAGTCTAGTTAAAGAAAGAAGTGATATCTAATTTTCGGTGACATTTCCCTATGGGTGTGAAACCCCTCAATGTGTGCTATTTCACATGGGCAGTTTATGTGCAAGTGTCAGGGATGACACTTTTCTTTGGAGGGGAAGTTTGTTAGGTGTAGACATTGATAATTGTAACCGGAAATGTAAAAGCCAGAAGCTGTAAACGGAAGTTCGTGACGCGTGACGTGTGACGTAGGTTAATACATCCGGAACAGTTTAACACGAGTGAAGAACGTTCGCAAAACGTACTGAAATAATTGTATGAGGTTTGTTCAGCAACAAATACATTGTTTGAAGTGCCGTGTGTTTATTGTGGTTTAATGGGACGCGGGTAACAGTTGCAAAGGTTGCAAGATTAATACCTTGGTGTTTTTTGATGGAGAGTGCTTGGTAGCAGTGGTTGCAAAGGTTGCTGTAAAAATATCTTTGTGTTTCGTAATAGAGAGTTAGTGGAGGCTCCTCATACATTTACAATTTATTTTCTCAGTAATCAGAAGCTGTTTCATTGTTTTGAGTTAAATAATCACCTCTCGTGATCAACTGTAAATATCTGACGTGTAACCTATTCAGATCCCTAGTGTTTTCGGATATACGAATTCAGTTCTACGATATTCGGAAACAATAACTCGGAATTTTTTTTTAACCTTGATTTGTTGTTTGTGCTGGCAGCCTGGTAGGGTTCTGAAAGAATAAATGTCCTGCAGTAAGAAATTCTCGAAGAACTTCGACGGAAAGACAATTCACTCCTGCTGGGAGTATTTCATATTTGTTTGCCAGGCGACTTAAAAGTACATTTTGGTTTGGCAGTTTAAGGAATTTCCGAGCTTGACCATACCATGAACCCCGGCGTGACCTCTCCAAGCAATTCAAAAAGTTTCTTCACATTTTTCGAGCTTGAGCATGCCAAGAAATCACTATGTATTTTTTTAGCATTCTCACGGATAGTTTCAAGCTAAATGTCAGTCACGCTTGTTTCCTCAATATCAACATTTTTTTAAATAATCTTTATTGGGCAATTTACACCTCCTAATTACAACATTGAAATATCCGAAATTAAACACACATATTAAAAGGAAAAGTAAGGAAAGGAACATAAACAGTTACTGAAACATAAAATTTCGAAACTGAAGGAAGAATACAAACAATTTAGTTAAAAAACTGGAAAAAAAGAATTAAAAAAGTTGACACTGGCTAAAAATATGGTTATGGACGTTTCGGCCACTACTGTTGCCTTCCTCAGCAAAGATAAAAATGCAAATGTCTAACGGCGTCCTACTTAGAATATGTAACCGATGTGTGATAAGAAATCACACCTCGAAGAAACTTTCTGAGTGCAACAATAGTCTCTAGAGTACTCTTAATGATTCTAAAAATTCTTAATGTTATTGTATACGTTTGGTAGCGCTATGTGTTCGTTTATAGTGTTCCTATTTCGCACGGAATGCCAAGCTTCAAGAATTAGTCTTTGTCGCCACGCCGATGGCCTGTCGACAATTTCAACGCTCTCCAAATCTATTTGATGACCGTTAAGCATATGGTTAAGCATATGAGTTTTTATCCAATGTTGCTCTGGCCTTAGCGTGTTCTTTCACACGTGTTTTTAGCGCGCGTGATGTCTGACCAACATAAACACAATCACAATCTTTACATTTGATCTTATATACGATTCCTCTGGAAGCCTCTTTCTCGATCTTGTCTTTTGGCTTTTTGAGTATGCTCGAGATGGTGCGAATAGGTTTATGGGCGACCTTGATGTTGAAACCTCGATGAACGTTTGCAACTCTTTCGGAAAATCCTTTGGCGTAGGGGAGGATAACAAAGCCACGATGGTCGATCCCATTTATTTCTTGTTGTCTACTCAGTTGGCGGCCATTGTGAATGAAGTTAGCAGGGTAGTTATTAGTGGCGAGGGCTTTCGCTACTCGCTTAGTTTCCCGTGATACTTCCTCCTCGGTGGAAGGAAACTAAGCGGGTAGCGAAAGCCCTCGCCACTACTGAATAACTACCCTGCTAACTTCATTTACAATGGCCGCCAACTGAACCGGATCGCCGCAGTATAAACATTCACCGTCCTCTTTGATTCCAAATCTTAAGAGTTCTTTTCTAGTTACAACTATTCTATGGAGAAATTTAAATTGAAACTCTCTCGGTCTCACCTCTTTGCAAATTGTTCTGACGGAGCTGAAAATTGGCTTCCAACTGTCCTGATCTATATCTAACGTTTTATCCCATCTTTTCGAACCTGTTTGTTGCTCCGTGTAAGTATTTCCCATAAGGAGCCAATAGAAGTCTTTGGCCTTCATTTCCGTGGGCCAGTTTAAATTCAACACTTTCTGTAAGCTGGAATAAAGTCGAGTTTGAGGCAATGTAACTCCTCTGCGGTGGTATTTCCGTTGCTTTTGCTTTATTCAAAAGATGCTTTGGGATAGAGCTCACAACCTGAAAATATTGTAGCAAATTACTGCTTGTCAGAGAGTATTTGTTCCCAAAGCTCTCAAATTGTAGGAAGTTGCCATCCTTATCCAGAAGATCTTGTATAAAATAAATACCTTTAAGAAGCCAATCTTTATAAAAGAAAGGCTTTCCTTCGATTAAAATTTCTTGATTATTAAATAAAGTTATGTTTTCACACTGGGTGCTCCCAAAAAGTGCTGAAATATGATGGG